>JAPDSC010158037.1:0-12320 GCA_026290005.1 Latrodectus geometricus | reverse complement strand
GGAAGTTTAATTTAAGCTCAAGACAATTCCCTTCTTTAACTTGATTTATGTAGATCCTTAGCCATATATTTTCAGTATTTTTTTTTTTTTGAAACGTTTGTCAAGGTTGAGTTTTAAGGCTTTAAATTTATTGAAAAAAAAATATATGATGTACATTGTTCTTAAATGTTTATTTTTCATGCATTTATAAATATGTTTCATTCTTTTTCAAGAATAAAAATGATTCCTTTTATTCTTTTTCAAGAATAAAAACGATTCCTTGTTTTATTCTTTTTCAAGAATAAAAATGATTCCTTTCATTCTTTTTCAAGAATAAAAACGATTCCTTGTTTTATTCTATTTCAAGAATAAAAATGATTCCTTTTATTCTTTTTCAAGAATAAAAACGATCCTTGTTTTATTCTTTTTAAAGAATAAAAATGATTCCTTTTATTCTTTTTCAAGAATAAAAACGATTCCTTGTTTTATTCTTTTTAAAGAATAAAAATGATTCCTTTTATTCTTTTTCAAGAATCAAAACGATTCCTTGTTTCATTCTTTTTGCATGTTTATTGGAAGAAAATGGAACGATTGGTTTATATACTGAATTTTTATGGCATTGATATATAATTACAAAAGTGTATCGATTCATTTTTTGATATTTATCTTTTAAATTTAACATTTAAAAATCATGTCATTGTTTTAAAAAATGGCATTGTTATGCTTCATAGGACTATATTAAAGAATAGAAATTAATCTAAGTTGTGATATGTAGAACACAAACATTTATTCCTAATATTTTAAAATCGAAATGTTAGTGTTTGGTTTAATGATATATAATAGAGATTTTTTATATTAAATGGTTATTTATGGCACAAATTTCAAGATTAAAAGCTTGTTTAATCTTGTGACCCAAATACTCATTTCCAAAAGTTAAGCATGGTACGAAAAAATGCCAAAAATTACTGTGTTTTATAGGAAATAGGCAAAAAAATTAGCGAATGTATTTATTCATAATACAAAATAAAGACTTATAAAAAAATTTGGAAATCATAAGATGAGATCATATGAAAGTCATAAACAAAATAGAAGTTTAACGTCAAAACAAACAAAAAGAAAACTGTAGTAACAAATTTATGAACATTTCTCATCTGCATATAAAACTGAAAATATTTGTCATGTTTTTAATGAGGTAATAACCTATGCAGAGTTAGTTAATAGCCCTTTTTCATATCAAGTACTTTCTAAGTCTGAAAGTTACTGGGGATGGAAAACATGTACCCACAGCATGCCTGAGCGTATCCCAAATATTTTCAATGAGATTCAGGTTGAAGGGGTATGCTCGTGAATCTATTTCCACAATCCCCTCCAAGAAGTCGTTTGATGGGTACAGATTTATTGGGGAGTGTATCAAAGTCCATTGCGAAGAAATCAGAATAAATTGCTTTAGCCTACAATGTACACATTGAAACCACTGTTCTGTTTTCTATTCAGAACTAATTGCAATTGAAGAGGGTCTGAATGCTGCTGATTTCTGCACTGGCTATACAGATATTCAGATTAGGGCCGACAGTCGTCCTTTTCTATCATTTTGCCGCTCAATCTATAGTGGATCCTTTCACATATTTTCCTTAGTGTAAATGAAGTGGCTGATATCTTGGCAATGGAGAAATCTTTAATCTATTAACCTGACTTTTTTGGAGATCTGCTCAAATGTCAAATCTATTATTGCTTCATCATCGTGTTCTCAACTGACTTATGAATGATATAGTGAAAACAACTCGGAAGTGGTATCACTTTTAAGTGTAACAGTAGACAGCTTTATCAAGATTCATAATTAAACACCTGAAATATTTTAGATTTGACCAAGAAAACAAGATCTGTTGTGGTTTCTGATGACACTTGGCAACGCCAAGCCCACCAGTCCGAGACTAGGCGAATGAAGTCAGAGAGAGAGAGAGCGTCTTCCGTTTTTGAATAGAGCACCCTCATACGAAGGTGGAAGTACGTTTTTTGGCTCATAGATGGCAGCACCATCTGAATCTTCCAATTTTGAGATTGAAACCAGTGAAAACCCACAGTTTGGCTCCAACCACCACCAGAGGTATAAATTTGTAATGGGAACATTGCGACCCGACATATTTTACGTTCCTCAGTCGCCATTAGTGAACACGACGGATCTTCGGCTAAGCCGGGATTCGATCTCACTACATTTTGGTAACGAGAACGAAGCCCTAACCGACCAGGCCACAGCGGCCCCAAACAAGATCTTCCCCGTGTATTTGGGAAATGCAAAATCACACATTTTAGCTCTGATCATTCCATCTGTAGCTCTTATTTCTTTTAAAAATAATAAATATATGAAAAGTATGTTACTTAAAAGGAAGAGAATGGAGAACTGAAACAATCAACAAGTTCTAAATTTGGAGAGAATTCATTATGACAATGATGCAAATCCAAACCTTTAAAGTGTTGCTTTGACAAAAAACTTGAGAAGACTCTTTACATATTTGATGCGCCTGCTCTAATAAAACTTTTCCTATGAGGAACTTTGGTGAAATATATTCCACAGAATTTGATCAAATACGTTGAATAAATAAGGGCTGTATTGATAAACTTTAGATTTTTTTTCAATAAAAAAGTAAAATCAAACTTTCAAGAACTTCAAACAATCAGTTTTCTCATGGGTTTCAAGCAAATGAAACAGTCATTTTCAAGAACTGAAATAATTTGAAATAAATTATTCCAAATTATGTAAAATTAATCTCAAATAGAAATTAATCTAAAATTAATCTCAAATTCTCAAATAGAATTAATAGAAAAACCTCTGAAAAAATTTATAAATTTACTTTTATTTTCATATTCAAATTCTAAACACTTAAAGATATATATTTCCTAATCTAAATTTAATTAATTATTTTCTTTTGTGCAGAACATAAGGAAGTAATTTTCAAAATATTTTCTTGCATTGCTTTACTTTTATCCTTAAAAATTAACAAATATAAATAAATAAATATAAATCTAATTATAGATTTACCCTGAAAGCTTTTATGTAAGGTAATTATACTTCATAAATACACATTGCCGTTGTTTACTAAAAAAAACAATTGTTTTCAAATTATTTAATTAAAATTAAACTAGATTATCAACTAAAGTTTTCAAAATTAAGTCACAAATCTTCAAAAGGAGTTAAAATAAACAAATATGAATTCCAAAAGGTTGAAAAAAAACTTTATAACATCAATTACTGTCAAGTCTGAGATATAAGAAACGAGAAAATTACGCTTGAAAGAAACCGATTCTGCTGAGGTAAGATGTTTACGTTTACAATAAGGAAGTGTGATGGTATTAAACGGATCCAAAAACCTTCTTTATATGCTTACCACATTTTTAACTAATAGTGAGAATAACTAGTTTAATAAGTTTGCCTGTCATCTATGATTTTTAAAGAAAATTTTGTAAAGGTTAACACAAAACGAACAAATGAAGATTAAGCACCGAACTTGTTTGTCACAAAACGAGCTTGATAGAATCAGTAAGGGATTGTTTTGAAAATATAATAAAGAAAACCATCTTATGATTAATTTGATTATAACAAATGTTAAATTGCATTATTTTTAATGCGCTTTGGGATAACTAAATGATAACATCCATATTCTATTATTGAGGTATAATAAAGAATTATTGAGGTCACTCAAAAATTGTTGTGAGATAACAAATCGGTCTAACGAAATTATTTTGACTTTATTTGGTTCCAATTCCTACATATGCAGCATTTGCTGGTTTTTAAGTGACATCAGCATTTGCCAAATGTCAGCGTTAATAAGAAATTTGATAGTTCTTGATATATCATCTTTTTTGTTATTATTGCAAATAATGTTGGCAACATATTAAGAGATTCGTTCTTCAAACTTAACCAGTTTAACTAATGTCTACGCATAGCAATAATCATTTTTTTTATAAATATAAAGATAGCTTTCCTCAACATTCTATTAAAACTTAAATAGGAAGGTAAAGTACTAAGAATTGAAAACAAAATTGAAGTAAAATAATTAAAATCTGAAAATTTTTCGAAAATATTTTGAACAAATTTGATAGAATTATATCATAGTTTATATTGCATTCTAAGTGCTTTATTTTCTGCGGCTTTTTATTCTTAAATACCACATCTTGGAATATAATTTTCTTTTTTCTCATCTATAACTATCCTAGGTTATAATCACAGTTTTATGAGCAATGAACTGAAGGAAAAACAAGGAACATCTGATCCATTTATCTGATATCCCCTTTCCATGAACGGTTTTAAAATAGATAGTTCATGGAGAATGGATAGATCGTTCACGAGGAAGAGACAGACCATTCATGGAAAACAGGGATTTGTATCACGTTCTAATTTAAAACCCAAAAAGTGTTAGAATAAATAAATGATACACCATGAATTTTTTTATTATCATTGTTAAAAACTACATAAATAAATATAAAAATAAAACAAACACTGCTAATTTCCTCTCAATTTGATTACATGCGTAAGTTCAAACAACTCATATAGGTCGCAACTAAAGTATATGATTTCAATTATAGCATCCTATATTTTTTGGAGCACAAAGAATTCATAAAACTAATAGTGAGTCAAATTATTTTACAATAAATTTTTATTTTTTAGGTAGTATATCAACGTGTTTGAAACTTCCATTATTTTCTTTTCAACTCTATAAAAGAAAACTTATGTTAAATAGCATTAATGGCGAATGATCTAGAAAGAAAAAAATAATGATTATGACGAGGTACGCAGTTTTACTCACGTAGATATCGGAGTAATTCTCACATGTTATTAGTGTCATTAAAATAAATTAAGAAGTTGAAAAAGTTTTGAATTCAATATATGTTACATCATTTTTAAGATATCTGTCTAAATATCTTGTATGATAAATAATGAAAGTATTATCTTAAAATTATTTTGAATATTAAGCACTATAAGATGGAAAGTTTCATCTTGGTTAAAGAAAATCACGTAGAGGAACTAAAAATAAATTGCCTGGTTAATATTTCTAGAGTTGTTTGGCTATATAATTGAGATTTTTGTTTGTTGTTATGTGTATAGAATGCGGAGTTTCTACATTTTTTATTTTATAGAAGGATTTTCGGAGAATTCTTTTTGCTAAAGACTTCAAAGTTTTTAGTCCTGTATTAGCACATGAGGAATGTGGCTTTTGATTGAATTGTATTGTGTCTGGATATGAAATCTAATTTGTCGACAAATGATTTTTAGTTAATAGTTACTAATGTCTCACTTGTTAGCAGAACATTGTCGTAAAAACAAATCTACAGAGATTAAGAAGAAATTTAAAATCATACTACGAAATGTGTCATCCGAAGCAAAATTTTGAAATATGGTGACATCTTTCAAAATTCCAACCACATAAAAATTTATTTTTGAAAAGACAGATCTAAAACAACTTCAGGTATCATTAAATTCAAAGACCATGAAATTGGAAATTCTCCCAATTTTTTCATTTAATCCTGCTTACGCTTTTTTTTAAAAAAATTATTATGAGCTTCATGTGAAAAATTATAAATATTTTTATAAGTGTACTACCAAAATCTACAAAAATGTCAATCGTGAACAAGAAAATTTCAAATGTAAGTGAAATTAATATATAGAAGAGATTGAATTTTAATTCCTTTCTGAAATTTAAAGTATTAATACTTTTAAAATATTTTTGTTGTTTTTAAAAATTATAAAATGCTTATAAAATAGTTTGTGCTCTAAGATATGTAATTAATTCTGCATATTTTTACGAAATTTTTATGTTATGAAAATATGCTTTTTAAATCATTTGGAATTCTTATGATGGCAACACAGAACATCAATCATTTTCCGATATTTCGCAAATTTTTAAGTACCACATTGTAATTCTTTTTGGCAACACTTCACATAATATTCTCAACTTTTAAAATATTAGTTGGGGGAAAAAGTAATCCATTATTTTTTCGGTAGACGTCTGTAGGGATCGATATCTCGTGAGGTATCTATCAAACAATTTCAGATTTATGCTCGTTGGAAAGGTGACATTTGACACTAAAATATCCTCTTGCGGTTTTTTGTTTGATTCATTCAGTTACGATTACAAGGTTTTAAAAATGGAAGACAACAAACAGAAAATTCGATACATTTTCGTTTTTCTCTTGTAACGGCGAAAAAGATAGCCGGGTGGCTAAAATTGTGAAAGGTGTTTATCGTCTTATATAAGACTGTAACAACCAGTTACGTATAATTTTTGTTTCGTCGATTCCGTTCGGGTATTTTTGATGTTAGAGATGCACCTCGCATGTGGATACAGCATCGTCGAAAATGTCTGTAAAATATCAAAAATGGTTGAAGTTGACCGCAAGTCAGCAGTCGTAACGCGCAAGACATAAAAATCTACATGAAAGCTGTTCACGTAAAAATAATTGATTTCTTTTTCATCAACCTAATAATTTGGAATTCTTATGATGGCAACACAGAACATCAATCATTTACCGGTATTTCGCAAATTTTTAAGTTCCACATTGTAATTCTTTTTGGCAACAATTCACATAATATTCTCAACTTCTAAAATATATGTTCTTCTTATTTTATAACCAAATTTATTTCTAACGAAATTACCTAAGGTTTATCCAAGCTTAAAAACAATTCCTCCTTGAATCAAAACATAATTTATCAATTATTTTTAAATTTATAAAGTACAGAACACGTATATTGTTTTGTTACTAAATGTCTTTAAACTTTATTTCCTCTCAATCGTTCACAGCCAATGCAATATCTCATTTTATGCCGAGAAAAAAAGAAAAAGAACAAAACGATTCCCTCACACTTCAAGCATAAAAGAGCACTAACATACCATTAAACCAACATCAAACATCCTGCTTTTGAAAACATTTTTTTCGGGGCAGCCTGAAAGACGGTCCAGTCAGTGCAGGCGGATCAAAGATCGGGCATAAAATATCTTCGATTCCGGAACACCTGCGGAGAATTAATAATCTGTCTTCCCTCAGAAAGTATTAGTTACGACGCTACGGTGAGGTATCGGAAACCTCACGGACGGGTCAACTGGCTATTAAGAGGTCAAGCCTTACGACAAGGTACGGAGCATGCGTGGTGCATACCAAAATGGTCTATCGCTTGGAATGTTTAATGAGACCTCTTTAATTCAGATGTGAGTATACCTTCCCCCCCTAACCCTTTTTGAGGTAATAGTTTGCATTTTTTGACAGGATGCTTGTAATTTAGCTCAAGGCTTTGACTTAAACTCGAACGATTTCGTAATTTCGTTTTGTATCAATCTTGTAGCCAGCAATCTTTTGTCGAATAAAAAATTGTCTAAATTTTCTCAGATTAAAATATTTCTGTATTCTGCAACTTTTCTGATTAATGCTATTATTGAAATGTATGTCTATGTGGAAAAAGTTCTCGTTAGAGAACCAAAAAATAAAATTAAGGTTAATTGCCAAAAGTGATATAGATTTCGGTTTTATCAAAGACTACATATCTTCCACAACAATCGATGTATTTTGTGTTATTAAAAACTGAGGTTCAAATTATTATCTAACGCTTAAGCACGTAAAAAAAAATTTATTACTTTTCAAAATTATGCCAATTTAAATTGTAAGGTACAGAAAGTGTGTGACAGTTAGATACATTTCAAGATTATTTCAATTCTAAAGTAATAATGTGGTGCTATTTTATTTTATTCAAAATTATCTGAATTCAAGAACAAATTATTTTATCTAATGTATAAGTACATAATGTCTACACTCTAATACTTTGTATTAAGAGGGAGACAGATGTACTTTAAGTTATTTCAATTTTGAAGTGAGATAAGATTTGTACAAATGCTTCGATCAATCCATTGATTACTTCAGAAAACAATCAACAGATGTAAAAAGTATATGTACAGTTGATTGTGAGCTGGTTATCATTAATTAGAACTTTTTTGTTTTGTTTCTAACATTTCTACTAAACTAGCAAAGATGCCACTTGACATTTTTTACTGGAGGTTGCGATGGTCTGATCGTTTATGGCATCGCTCTCACCATCGGAAGATATGTGAGTTTGAATCCTGACTTAACCAAAGATACGTATTCTGCACTAACGGCCGAATTCACCAACCAGAGCTAAACGAGGTTTCAGAGTAAAGGGCGAGTTAAGTCATGAAACGTTACTCACCATGACAAAAACAGCGATTAACTCGCCTATATAAATCCCTAGAATAACCCTACGATTTTGAAATGTTAACGCCGAGTCAGCAAACAATGGCGGACTTAAGCGATATGTTTGTTGATATTGATGTGCAAGATTGCTAGCCAATCAGAAGCCGTCTTACGTGTCGTGTTCCGTTAACTCCGAAGTTGTTTTACACGGGAATTTCCCCACTTCGTGAATAAGAATCGGTGAGTCATGCTAGAGTTGAGTTATATCCGAGATGGGCTACACTCAAGTTAACCCGTGTTTGGTGAATACGCCCGTTAACGCAGGCCGCAAATTCGTAGATGATCGCATGAGACATGTATCGAGAGACAAGCCGAAGATCTCGCGAGATTCACATGAGGCCAAATGACGTCACAAATGTCTTAACTACGTCAAAAAATGGGCGGAGTGCGAGACAAATCTGGATATCGAGCTGGTTTGAAATATCTGGCAACTTTCCGCGAGACATCGCTAATTTCAATTTCCGCAGGAAAAATATACCACGTTGATATCGAGAGTACTAGTTATTACAAGTTTAAATTTGAAGAGGAGGAGTTAATTATAAATCTTTATAGAGGTAATAATATTTTTTTTAATATTGCAATCGGAAATGAAACCGGAATGTAAAAAATGAGAATGTAAACAAATTCTCATTGGTTTAAAATACCCATGACGTCAGATTAAAACGTCATAACTACGTCACATTAATACCTCCATAAGACGGGGTTTGTATACCATAAGACGGTGTCTCAATCGGATGGTCTACCGAGTTTGCGGCCTGCCTATGGTAGCTAAGGCATGTTAAATATGTCTTGGACTTTTATTTATTACAAATGCTCAGAAAATTTGCTATGACGGTATTTGTACTGTGACTTTCCGATACCTCTGAACAGTTCATAAAAAAAAAAAGTCTAATGGAAGTCGTCATTTAACATGTAACCCAGTAACAATACAACCCGCAATAGCTACCAGAGACTCAAGGATGGAGATATAGCTGTAGCAGATTTATCGTTACACAGAGTGCACCACAAGCAAGTCTGCTACTTTACACATTTCTCAAATGCCGTGGTCATAATGTCCTCCTAGTGAAATAATAACGCTGTGGGTGGTATGTCATCTTTTGCTTGGTACTTGCTTCTAAATAACAACGATTTCCATCCGGTTGCTTCCATCAAACTGGTTGATCACAACTGTGGTATACGTACAGGGGACAGCAAGTTGAGCAACTAACATTTTTAACTAGTCTTTATTTTCAGTGCTTTATTTATTTTTTTTTAAGTTTTTTTAGTGTTTACAATTATTAGTAACGCTGACTTGCCCAGTGACTAGCCAGATCAAGAAATTCAATCGCGATCTTGTGATTGGGTCATCATTTTAAAATTTTCTTTTATTTAAATCTAACTAAAAAAATATCTTCCTATGTATAAATAGAGGCACGCAGATATGTTTGTATAAATAAACTTACTTATTAAATAAGAAATAAATTTATGAATGTATAAAAGGCATATTAAATTTTTTCTCAAAAAAAATTTACATGTGTTACACATTTACATCTTTAATGATGCCATTATGTTTCAGATATATTGTTAAAAGTTATTTATTATTTTTATACAGATTAAAACTTGCATTATTCTTAAGTGAATGTCAATCAAAAACCAAATCATTCCCAGAAATTTAGAAAGGGAAACGAAAAATAATATTTAAATTAGTCACCTGATCAGATCAAGAAACATCAAGGTAAATTTTATAGCATTAATTTTTGATTTACTTAAAGTTTGGTGATTTGCTAACGAACAGACATGTTTATAATCAAGCTATGCAATAATCAGAAAATTCAATGGATGAAAAATCATCTGTCAGTAAAAAAGAAACATTCGAGATATTTACATTTTCCTTAGAATTCTCCGAAATTAATTAACTACCGGTTTTAAAGAAAAAAATTAGTAAATGAACCATTAATCAGTAAAAAGGAAGAACCAGTTTGAAATATGGGTGATATTTAATTTTCTCAAGCTACGAGTACTTCTTTTCATGGTCGCATTATTTTTAATTGCTATTTGTAGATGTGTTTTTGTCAGCGACTTGTCAATTATCTGCCCATGATCAAACTGAATAAACTTTGTTTTAACTGTTTATAAGAATAAAATTAATAATTTTATTGATGATATCACATAAGGCGATCAAAATTAGAAAATTTAAAATTTTTGAGGAATTGGTATCTGAAATTTCCATAAATGTCACCATATATCTCTTTTCAGTGTGTGTGGGATAAGTTTAAATATATAGTGTTCAAATGGTGTAAAAATTTTGTCATAACTGAAATTAGAGAATTCGTATCTCGAATCTTTTCCATAATTCCAATCAACCTAAAATTTGAATCATAATTGTGTTCTTTTCATTCTCAATTGAGAATATTTTGAGCCGCTTGATGAAAATCCTTTGGAAAGCATTTTTATTCAGGTATAAGAGTGTCCAATAAAGCTATCAATATCAATGATATTAATAAAATCTCGCAAATTTTTCATAATATTCATAAATTACAATAATAATGAAATAAAATATTAAATAAAAACATTTAAATCGTCCTTGCCGATTTAAACTAACCCTAAAGTGGATGTTATGATTTATTTGTTGCTTGTAAAAACAATCAAATATTAATATTTAATGTGCTTTACATGAAATAAATTTATCTTTACTTAATGATTAATAAGTATTTATTTTTAATAGCAATATCAAGAGAGATAAATCTCCAATAATATATAAAATAACCAATCCCACTAAGATATTGGCCAAAATTTTCTTTCCAACTGCTTTAACTAAAGTGCTAATCCCACTGACAAATTGACTTTGGAAAAAAATTGGAAAAAATTGTATATTCAACATTATTGGTGAAAACGATTATTTGCTTGACTCACAGACCAATTATAAGTAAAATAAAGTGACGTACACATGATCTCAACTGTAGCGATAGAAACAACCACTTTATGGTTAATAAAGGTATAAGTAACTTTATATGCAAGTCATAAAAAATAACGATAACACGAGATGTAACTTTAAACATTTAATTTATGCATCACAACAGCGTAATGTTATCTCAATGTTTTTCATATTGATAGTCAACTTTTTTTAATTGTAGATACGTATAACGCTACTAAACATACAAAAACCTTCAAGATTTGGTGTTAATGTATAGATTTATAGAGAAATGTTTTGCTATCACTGTCTATCATATGACATAGAGACAGATATAGAAGATATTCTCGATATAAATCTTATATTAGGAATGTTCTATTGTTAAACAGTCGTATTAATGTCAACTATTTAACACTAAGTTATCGATTATATAACTCTGTTTCTGCGAACAAGTTTTTGTTTGAAGCAGATAAACAGAAACATATATTTAAAGAACAAACAACCCCTTAAAAGTAGTATAATTAAACACTACAAATAAATAAATGAAAATGTATATCTTTATTGCTTTTTCTTATAAGGTTTATTTTCTTTAAGATAATGGGGCGCGATCTGACAATCTCGTATTCATACTTACTATAATCCTTTTCGCACAGGTAAAACGATTTCATTAAAAATTTTATTATTATCAGGCCAAATTGACGCATGCGCTAGATATTGGTATAGTACACATAGAATTTCAATGCTTTGAAATTTTTGCAGAAAATAGACTTTGATGTATATTTATACTTGTTCAATGAATAAAAACATTAGTTACAAGAGATAATATAAAAATGTGACTGGTTTTTATAATTTTCCTAAACAATTTAAAATATGTCGAAATTAAATGTCAAGTAAACCTAGTGTTTCTAGTGTCAATAAAAATATGAAGAATAAATTGTTTAAATAGTTCAATTCATTTCGAAATTTAATAAAAAAAACATTTACTAAATATTTTTTTCCTGAAATATGAGTTATTTCAATTAATTGGAAAATATTTCAAATTTAATAACACTTTTGTACAAAATTTCAGTTAAATACTAAAAAGTAAGAGTTTTTTTTTTTATTTATTTTATTTTTTAAATTAGATTTAAAATTTTTAAAAATAAATTTAATAGGGTTTCCACTTAGTGCTTAAATTTCCATTATGTGATGGAGGTTT
>JAPDSC010158028.1:26808-43627 GCA_026290005.1 Latrodectus geometricus | reverse complement strand
TTGATTAATATTTCGTATTTGTAAATTAAAATCTAATCAAAATTTAACACAAAAGTATTTCTTACTTAAATAATAAAATTTAAGTAGGAAGTATATTTTCAATTTAATTAACAGTTTAAATTTGTTAAATATAATCTTTTTCCCTATATACTCCCTATATATTTCCCTATATATATTTTTTATTACTATTATTTAAAACATTTAATATTTTTATGACTACGCATTTTATTTCAAACTTATAAAAACTCAAGAACGTCAAGTAATCAAAAAAGTTCTAATAACTATTTACTTTTTTCATTTTTATTAAGTTATTTTATGGCAAAAAAAAGCTTGCTTATTGTTATATTTGCATGCAGAACCAATATACCTCGAAGAAATTCATAAATGTATTCAATATTTGAACAGTACTTTTTTTCATACAACAAATATGATTATTAACTATATTAAAAGTAATTTTGATAAAAGTAGTTGCTTTAAATGTTACGAAATGAAAAAAACCAGTTTTCTTAATCTTTTCCCAGTGTTGACATTGGCGTGATTGCAGAATATCCTGATGTAAGTAACAGCCAAGAAAATCAATTTCCTCTTCACAAGAACAATCATGGGGACGCTTGGGTGATAAAATTTTATGCCTTTATGTCGTTTATGCTCGGACACTCTTCAAATTGCCCCCAGCTGGTACACATCAGAAATCTTTCTAGGAAAAGAACCACAAAGCTTCGCAATCTACGAAACCTTATTTACAATAAATCTTTGTTTCAAAGAATTTATTTAGTTATCAAATGTTTTCAATATTCTTTATTAAAATACAGGCAAAAACATATTTAAACATCTCATTTTTGGAAATACATTTTTTAGATAATTGTACAATTTTCAAAAATGGTATAATTATATGCATGTAAACATTGACTGTTTGATTGTTAACTTATATGAAAACTTATATCTTTTGCAAAACATCTTTGTTCAAAAATAATTTTATATAGTTTTTATGTTATTTACCATTTGAAAGCTGATTCAACGTACAACATCATTTACAATTTCTTAATTTCGACTTAAATTAAATATAAGAAATATTTTAAAAGAATCGTTAAGCTTAGGTCAAGGAGACTTATTTTATAATAGTATATATAATAAAAAAAAGTTTAATACTTTTATCACTAAATTTACCATAATATTATATTTCGTCATGTTTGGCTTAGAAGAAAGATTCAAAATTCAACATAAAAATAACTAAATATCCTTATAAACCGTTTATAATCTTAACTTAAGCTTTCCTATAAAAAGTCTTAAGCTTTATTATAAAAGGCATATGGAGCTATAATAAATATAAGGAAAAATTTAAATGCAATTAAAATTTACAAACTCTTATCATTGAAACCTGTCAGAACTTAATAAAATTGAATCTTTTACAATATATAACTCAATTGAAAACTATGCTTCTAAAGAATTGTAATATTTTTTGTAAAATAATATTGTAAACCAAATACTTCTCGTCTATATATAATTTAGCCACTTATGATATTTTGTACTTTTCTATAGATTATTTTGTAATTAAGTTTATTATGCATTTCATATTTTGTTTAAAATGAACTTTCTTGTGTATTCAATCGGAATGATAGATTTTAGATATTGCCTTTTTAGAGCTTTTCAAAATTTTCAAAAATCCATTCTACAATTCATTTTTTTACATTGATAAAATTTTAATAATTTTTGATATTCCAACAATTTGATTTCAATAATGCTTATAAACTTCAATACAGATAAAATGCTTATTGTATTATTAACAATTTTAAAAATTCCAATACAGAATTTTGCCATACAATTTATAATTAAAAGGCCATTATTTTATGGTTAGTGACAAATAGTTTAAGTGTTATGTTTTATTTAAATTTAATAATGTTTTACTTAAATTTAATAAAACATAATTTATTTAATAAAACCTCTTACTTTAGTAACCAATATCAATGCACTTTGTTTACATAAATGTTTTTTTTTTTTTACATCAGACGAAATATAACACTATTTTTAGTAAATGTTATTTTATTGAATATATATATTTCCGCAGTAAGATAACATGTTCTGAAATTCGGCTTCAATAGTAATCATAAATCATAAAATGCGAAATATGGAATTTTTTCTTAATAATTTTAAAAAATATATTTATTAAAAGATTAATTTTTTTAGATGCCAATTTTAACTTACAAGTTTTCTATTTAGAATCAGAAATGTTTCTGCCTTTTTACATGCATAGTTTTACGACGAATAACGATGTTTCATTTCTCTTTATTCTTACAAAAATTCTTTGAATCTGTGATATTTGCTTGATTTTAAAATTATTAATATCTATTAATAAGCTGATTATGTTTAATAAGACGAAATAATGTTTAAGATCACTTTCAAGTATGAAATTATATCTCTTCAAGTTCTAATAATATATTTACAATATATTACAATATAATAATATGCACTTTCAGTTTTTTATTATAAGTAATATTAGGTTGGGGAAAAAGAAATCCAATATTTTTACGTGAACTTTTTGTAACTTTTTTCAGATTCGCTTTGTAAAAAGGTTTAAAACAGTTTTCATGTAGATTTTTAGGTCTTGTGCAAGCTACGACGCTGACATGATGTCAAGTTTGATAACTTTTGATATTTTATAGACATTCTCGACGATGTTGTATCCATGCGAGGTGCATCTTTAGCATCCAAATACCCAAACGAAATCGACGCAACCAAAATTGTGCGCGACTGGTTATTACAGTCATATATAGGACGATAAACATATTTCACAATTTTAGCCATCTGGTTAGCATTTTCACCATTATAAAAGAAAAACTAAAATGTATCGAATTTTCTGTTTGTTGTCTTCTACTTTTAAAACCTTGTACTCATAACTGAATTAATCAAACAAAAAAACCGCAATAGAATATTTTAGTGTCAAATGTCACCTTTCCAATGAGCATAAATTTGAAATTGTTTGATACCTCACGAGATAGCGATCACTACAGACGTCTAACGAAAAAATAATGGATAACTTTTTCACCAACCTAATATATATTTTCTCCCGCCCAACCTGTCTAGTGGTTAGAGTAACTGACTACAGATGGAGAGGACCTTGGTTTGAATCCCGGCTCGGGAATGGATGTACTTTCTCTCTGTGTATTTCTTATCTTTTCCTCAGATGATGGATGAGTATGGCCGGCCCTATAAATAGGTTTGTTGTGGTGTGGCGTCGGCAATGCTACTCGTACCTCCGTGACTTGGTTCACAGGTGCCCACTGGTTACCAATAAAATGAGGAGCAACTTCCAGCCTTGTTGCAGCAGATGGGCTAATGTACTTATTTGCTCAAGGGTACCCGTCATTCGAAATATATATATTCTTGTTTTTACATATATATCATACTTAGAAATAAATGCAACCACTAATAAAATACTAAAGATTATATCCCTTTATTACTTACCATAATTTCATTACAAAGATCTTAGTAAAATTAAATTTTTTTTAGAAGTTCATTGTAAATGTTAATGAGTTAAACTTCTAACTATGCATCATTTACAGTTTACTGATAAATGTAACTTAACTTATAATACTTCCAAATGTTTCAAAAGATTTTGAATGGTATTTTTATAATCACTTCCATTGATTGTTGCCACAATTTTTCACAAAAAGCCATTGTAGCATAGTTTTTATTTTAAAAATATTTACTTCACGGAAGTTTTTATATTCTATTTTAAAAACCCTAAATCCTTAATTATGAACATTAGTATTTATATTCTGCCAAATGTTATTTTTAACAAAAAATACCCCATATAATATCATATTAAAGAAAAGATTGTTCTATTAAAGAAAAAACTTAATTGTTCTATTAAAGAAAACATTTCTGATAATAGGAAAAATTCAATTAGTTTACAAAAAATGTATTGTCGCATTAAACTCATACTACTAATCTTTACATAAGTTTGAAAGTAAAGTTTTGAATGATATTAATTAATTTAATATGATATTTTTGCTTCTCCTATTGGAGTTAATATCAATAAACAAATTATTAGTATTTCTATATCCTTACAGAAAGGATTAAAAATTCATTTCTCGCGATAATTCCACAGAAGGTAAAAATCATATGAGGCTGCTCTTAAAGAATTTTTGTCATCCGATATAAAACCATCATACTTGAATGCGCAAGCACTCGATACAAACGAAACTGAATTTAGCACTCAAACGTACTTCAAATTTGGTTGCTCTACTTGGTCTAATATTTATATAAATGCTTAGATATATTTTCCGCGTTTATGGTATATATACTTTTTATGATGTTTTAGGTGAATAAATTAAATTCCCATAATTGATTTTAAGTTTATATAGTTAGAGATTGTTTTAGAGAATTTTGAGGTTTGTTTGATTTTATATATTTCTATATTTGAAATTTACTTGAATGTTCCTTGACTCTACAAAAGAGAAACCTACAAGCTACACAATCAGTTTTTTTTTTTTTTATTTTTTTAGTTTTTTTTGTTTATATGGAATTTATGTATCTTTTTACATCAGACCTATGACCCCATATTCCTCTCCTCTATAGAATATAACTAATATTATAAATACAAACTTATAACATATCAAAACAAAGTATTAAGTTTAATATCCAAAACTCTATCCCTTCCTCCTTTTTATAAATGAAGAGCAATTTTCAAATGTTTATTTCAGCATGAGTGTCTATCTTTCAGAGAAGGAGCTTTTGGATTTTCTCTCTTATAAAACCTAAGTACATCTAGTTATCTATGATAAGATCACTAAGAAAGCAATTTATTTGGTTAATATTAGAATGGTTTACGAAGACCATTAGTTTTCTAGGCTGTAAAAACCACAGAGTCATATGCTATGCACACTCATCAATCAATTCAGAGACTTCTGTCGAACTGACGTATGTTAAAAACTTTATAGACAGATATACTCTAACGAATTTTGTTACATTGCGTTATACTGTATGCTCCCATTAAACGAGAAATAGTTCCATATTATTCATACCTAATTTATATGGCTTCGTGGTCCGATACTCTAATAAATCAATAGATTCCAAATCTATGTATCCAGTTTCGTTCAGAAATTTTGCTCGAATATACATATCCTAGAAATTCATTTAATATTTGGGAATATATTGAGCACTTTTATTTAACAATAAATATTTTTCGACATATATATATATATGACACAATAATAGGTTGAAGAGAAAAAAAATATACACATCAATCTAAAACGTTCATAATGCTTTTTGTGTAGTTTATAAATGAACATAAGCAAACTTTTCATCTAAATTAGACAATAGAGACGATTCTGAGACAATTTGAAATTATAAATTTAAATTTGAGCCTAATAAAAATTAAATCATAATATAAAAACTTTAATGCATGCATCGTTATTTATTTTTAAACTCCGAAATGATCAATCAACAAAGTGAGACAAATCTTCACATTTCAAAAATTATTTTAGAAAATCTTAATCAATTGAAATTTGAAGTTCAAAATTATCAATAATAATAGCACTCACTAACATTTAAAGTTATAACTTTTAACCATTAAATATTGAAAATTGAGAAATATTGAATATTGAAATATTGAAAAATGTGATGAAACATATTTTACTAAAATATTGGAATATTGTGCATAATAATGAAACTTGAACACAGAAAAGGAAACGAAATTGTTTCTTTATAAGTCAATGAATTTTAATTAGAAAATAGCATCTACCTAATTCACTATAAAACATTACTGTATTCCAGTAATCAATAGACACTATTCTACTATTCTACATGCCAATAAATTGATTGAGGATGGTATCGGAAGTCCGTTCAGATAATACAGTGATAGAGTACAGGCAGATTTGAAAGCGAATGGACAAATTGAAACTGAGTCTCCATTATGTCAAGTCTTCGCAATGCATTACAAAGCATGAATGGCACATTTTAGTGAAGAAATATACTGTTGATAAGATGTAAGAATTAATGAAATAATGAATGGCACATTTTAGTAAGGGAATATATTGTTGATAAGTTGTAAGAATTAATGAAATAATTAATTTCGCATAGATAGATGCGCAAAACAGATTCATTCAAAGAGTATTAAAATGTAATTAACAATCTATTTATGGGTGAAATTGACTAAATATAATTGTAATGAAAAATACAAAACTTCATAAAATTTTATCTTAAATACGACAGTTACTTTAAGAATATATTTTATTTGATTTAATATATTGAATATATTTATATTTTTCTATTGTTTTACAGCAACATTAAATACCCTTCTTTGATAAAGATATTGTTTAAAAAATTGGTTACCAAAATTCGTATAAAGTAAATTTCTCTCATTAATATGTACATTAACATGAAATACATTTGAAATTATATGAGTTATAACTTTAATATTATAAAAGATTCTTTTAATATTTATACAAAAAACATCCTACATTTGAAATATTAAAGTAAATTATGTTAACAATATTATGTAAAATATATAGGAAATTTTGATACTTGAGTAAACAAAACAATATTTCGCATACAGTTTTGATTTTTAATTATTTAACTTTCCCACTTTATTTTAATCGTGGGAAAGAATATTATAGAATTATTTAATTTTTTTTCAATATTTTTTCCAATATCTAAAATAAACTACTTATGCTTTGCACTTTTAATAAATCCCGTTGTAATACAATTTCAAATTTAATATTGTTTTACAACAAGTCAGTGATGAATTTTATACCTTTACTTGTTTCAGTATAAAATTGTTTATTTTATAAAGTTACAGATTCTGTCACTATATTCAAATATGTAATTAAATTTTACATTTATAAATATTTAACAATTACAATTCAATTAATAGTAAAAATAATTTTTTACTATTAATGACTATTAATGTTCAATTTTATTTTAAACTTATATGCATTTAATTTTGCATATTTTTTAAGTGATAAACAAGAGCGGAACTCTGTAAAATCTTAAAAATAAGATACTAAAAACATATTTTATTCTTTAAAATTATTCTTCATTCGTAAGTAATTTATTTACTTGGATTTAATTTTTGCACTTATTATCTTAATTTAAACAAATCTCGAATTTCAGTCTTGACTAATTTAATGACTTTCTCCGAAACGCAATCCCTCATCATTAATTTATTTTTGTCTAAGGAATCAACGAACGGTTTCCGGCAGTTAAATCGACTTAAATGAATTTCCGTTTCATTTTGCAAACCGTTTGCAACTCATCATTCTTTTTATCCGGAGTTTCCCGTTTCAGAAACAACGGTTCTAAACTTCGGAAACAACGCTAACTGGAAAGTTAAACAAAAGTTCTACACCCGTCGGAGAGTTGGACTTTCCTCACCTCTGCGGTAGAAGAGTGGAACGCATGCGCTTCTACCCCTCAAATTCTACCGCCTCCACTTCGTGGATTTCAGTTGCTTCCTGGCCTTCCTAGGGGGTAGAGTGCCAAGTTTTTTCCCCATCATACACGACGCAGCGCCTCTTCGCACAAGGAACAGCATCATTTGATAAAACTCTCACGTGCTTCTTATTCTTTAACTTGTTGCTCCTCCTCTCTTCCCTGCCCCCTTTGTTGGAATGTCATTTAAGACGACAAAGGGTTACATCTAATAAATAACATTTCAAATAATTTTTCCATAACTCTATATCGGATCAGAGAAGAATTATTTTAAATATAATTAAAGAATATAAAATTTTGAAAACTGCATTCGCATTGTTATTAATGTTAAGGAAAATGGAATAAACATGAAACTTCATAAAATTTATTTAAATGCTTTTTGAGTATTTCAATAACATATCTGTATCAAAACAAAAGTTTATGTGAAATATTTCTGTAACCTCAGTGGATTCTTATTCAATAACGACTATGTGGATAGAAACTGTTATATATGCTACTTGCGTATTTGGCGTGTTATGTCGGAAATATAATGGTAAGCCAAAGTATTATTCTTATGAATAGTTAGAATTTGTAAAATAGATTTTGAAGCAACATCGAATGATATTCCAAACAATACAATTAACTCAAAATTGTGAAAACAAAACTTCTGTTGAAAAATGTTTATATTTTAAAAATCCTTAATTATAATCACCTTACAATTATTTTTGCAAACGTAGAAAATTTAAGCTATAAAGTGTGAGTCCATTTAAAACAGTAGAAGTTGTTTTTTTAGTTTTCACAATAAATTTTGAATTCCTTAAATTTATGCCAAATCTTAAATTTCAAAACAAATTTTTTTAAAAAAAATTCAATTGAACGTTTTTTACTTTATAGTAAAACAGTATGCAAAATGTATGTAATCATCAACAAAACTTTTTTTTTTCTTTTCAAACATTAAGAATTTATGGTCGTGAAACAATTATGCAAAATATACTTTATTTTTGTTTACCATACTTAAATTCATTTTAAAGGATGTTATATTGACAATTGGTCAGGGAACAAATATATTATGATAATAATCGTATCTTCTATAAATATCCTGAAATCAATAATACAATTAATTTACGGAAGAAATAATTAGAAATAACTAGACCAAAAATAGTTAGACGTTTATTAATTACATTTTCATTAATTTTAATTAATTTAATCACATCGTTTATAAATATCATAAAATCAGTAATTTAATCAATTAATTTTATCCCCTTAAATATTAATTAAATTAATTAAAATAGGAAATAAGCATAAATACAAATTCTATTAAATATGAAGGAATTTAAAAATATTCAATGCCATTAATGTAATAAAAATACTAAGATACAGGGAAATATTTTAAAAAAATTCAATAATATTATGAAGAGAATGTTAGCAGATAATACCAAAATAATTCGATGAAATTTTTCACAATCAGTCGTATGTGAATCGTAACAATTGCTTAAGTTGGATTATTTCAGTATACGAAACTAAACCATTATAATATGATTTAACAATTTTTAATACTTCCAATTTAGAATATTTCATTAATTTAAATCAAATATATAATTAAACTTTTCATTAACTATTTGTTCATTTTTAACTATAATCTAAACTGTTTTTTTATAAATAGGTATTACAGTATTATAATAATATATAAATATATTACTAAAGTAATTAAATATAGTTTCAAATCAGGTCAACTGTTTCTGTTAGTTTAATTGTTTATGAGGCAATTCAGTTTTGCTTTTTTTCTTTTTTTAAATTTCATGTGCTTTATAAAATCTTTCAAACATTTTTTTTTTGTATTCATCAAAGATAATTTCACAATTACCTATTTTTCGTTATTTAGAGGAAGAATAAAAGTTAGTTTTAAAATATGTCTAAATCTTATACTTTTAAAAGTTTACTCTTTATTAGGAAAACATATTTATACTAAGCAAAATAACCCTAAAATTTTTATAAATTCTCTATTAACATTCATCCTAATTGTTAGTTTATTTTATTACCAGACTTATTTGCATTTTTAAGCAGTTATTATATTATACTAAAAAAAATATCATAAATTTGAAAAAGTTCAAAAGTTTTACTTTTAACTTTTCTTTTAACTTTAAAAATTTAATCCTAAGCAAGTATCTTCAGAGTACATTCAAAAAACATTTTTAATTTGGTTGTTTTACTTAACTTTAATTAACTTCAACTTTCGAATTTCAATTAATTTAAAACGTGAAGACAAATGTGCTTGAATATACTATAAGAGCAAAATTTGAAGAAATAAAAAATTACAAAACAAAATAAAATCTTATGTCCTCTTTGAAATCATATCTAAACATATTTAGAGAATATATATTACTCTAGGGAAATAATCTTGAAAAATCAACAAATGATTAGTTGATAAAAATAATTTATTTTTAATAGCAAGTCTCTTTTTTTCGTTCGAATAAAATGGATTCATGGTAGCATAAAATAGCCTTTATGATTGATACTGGTCTGTTTTGAAATAAAATTATATAAAATTACGCATGAAAAAAATTAATTTTTATTAGGTATTGCACGTCAAATATAAAAAAATTAACAAAAATTTATTTGCCTCAAGAATTTATATATCAAAAAAATTTATAATTTTCAAATTTTTTGTCTCTATTCTGCAAGTTTTTGTCCTCAGCATTTCTGTTAAAATATAATATTATACAAAATCAAAAATTATTTCAATATTCTTCTAATAACAGTGTTATTAATTGGATTATACATCTTCATTTATGTTAAATAAATTTATTATATTAGTTCTAAAGTTTGACTAAAATAATAGAAAAGCAGGATAATTTTATGTAAAAAATTCTACGAAATCGATAATAAAATCCCAGAAATAGAGTGACAGTTAAAAAAAAATTGGATACCACATATCCAATTCATTTAACTATCATTTTATTTTTGGGATTATTTAATTTGGTATTCCATAAAATTGGATCACAAATAATCAGATTTTAAAATTTCTCTTGTAAGACACGTAGCTGAAATGGAAATAAATCATCTAAATTGATTTTAAAAATTAAACGTAAACAAAATATACTATGAGATAAAAAAAACATATTATTTTCCTCTTATAAATAAATTAGTTGAAATGGGCCGGTAGATATTGAAAATTTATTTACAGCTTAAAATTTCATTTAAAAATAATATTTTATGACTGAAATACTATTTCTAAAGAGAATTTTGTTGCTTATTTAATGTAACAGATAAATCAATTACTTAAATCTACTATTTAAACGTAAATCTATTATTTAAACGCAACAGATAAATTAATTATTTAAATGTAACATATAAATTAACAATTAATTGCTTATTTAAAAATAAAATATTACGTATAAATATGAAATAGTCAGTTTTTAGGTTACAAAATTTGTATGGTTAAGTGAAATCCTCTCTCTCTCACAATGGAATTTTATATTTTGATGGTTAATAAAAAAATATTAAATATTTTCTTCTTTTAGCTGAAAAAATTAAGCATTTTTAAAGGAAAGACTAGAAGAAAAATATTCATGCACAATTATAAAAAGTTAATATTTCTTTCCATAATAAGGTACTTTGTAAGTCAACATTTACTTTTTTTTCCATTCTTTAATTTGCAAATGAAAACTCTAGAAAAAGTATTTAGTGTATATGGATTAATTCGATAACAATAATTAATTTGCCAAATTGCACGTAAAAAATATTTTTTTATTTAATAGCAATAATATAACTTTTTTGCCAAAAAATAGTTTCTCCCCTTTTATGATTAGGCATTATGTCGTAATATCAAATAAAAATCTTTAATGATCATGGCGAACAAGCAAATTCATTAATATTTTCTTGTGATCCGGAATAAAATATGCGAAACGAAATAGAAAGCATCCTATATTAGGGAAATTTAATAATAAAATTAAAGAGCTTAAATTTTTTCCTACTAATTAGCTTCATTATCTTTAAAATATATGGAAGTTTAGTTTAATTAATATGATAAGTAAAATTTTCTAATATTTAATACGTTTCTTTAATTAATGTAAATTTTTAGCTAAGGTATTTTTTATTGAGAGAGACATTTTTAAAATACGCGAAACCTAAATTTTCTTCAATAATTTTTCAGCATGTTTCAAATATGAGAGTACTATTTTTAATGACCTTGAATAACAAGTATATCAAATTATTATAATTATAATTTAATTTAAAGAAAAACGTATTCTATGTAGCATCTTTTCAAACTATTCAAGAAGATTTTTTCTGAAAAATATTTTTGTGCACTTTCATCCTTTTGAATTAAAAATTTATTTAATTAACAACGAAAGTCTATTAATATTTGCCATTATTTTATAGAATTTTATTGCCATTATTTTTTATGAAATTGCTTTTTAATTTAATAAATATGATGTTTATCTATTGTATTTTCTCTGATAATACCTAAATTTTTAATATAATAAAATCATTAATTCAAATGTATCCAATCTGAAATGAATTAATTTGCGTTTCATTTTTAGTTTAAAAAAACCTTTCCTTAAAGGTAATAATTTAAGTAATTTATGAACTTATTAAGCTACAAAATATAGATATAAGAGAATTTTATTTAAATTCAATTTAAAAACAAAAAAATATTATAATTAATTACTATAAAAATCCAATAAATTTTACAAATAATGTTTAATCGACAATTGTTGTTTAAGCAAAATTACGTAAACTTTTTACAACTTAAAACCATTACTTAAATAATTTATATTTTCACATTATTAATTAAGATTAAAGCTTACATTTTTTAGTCTTTAGCTACGTTCGAGTTAATTATTTCCTGTTTTATTTAAAATCCTAATATTTTTACTCAGCCAAAAGGAATCCAAATGTTAAAACGCCGCTTTAATAGCCGAAAATTGTTTAATTCTCATTTTTTAGAAATGCAAACTTTATACTACTGAATCATTAAGTACATTTAAAAACACTGACTATTTATTTTTAAGAAAAAAACTAAGTGGATTTTCTTTTTTACCATAGATTCATTTAAGTTTTAAAAAAAACTCTTTTTTTATATGGTGTAATATGTTATCATCTATAATATAAAAATTTTTAAATTAATTGTTTTACTAATATTAATAAAAACTCTGTCTTTTGAGCAAAAATACCGTAGAGAGTATAGGTAATTGAATATATCATATTTCAATTTATAGAACATTTATTGAGTGATTTCTTATTTTAAATAAAAAGCATTATTTCATTCTAATATCATATTAAACTTTACATTTCCTTTGATAATTTTTGTTTCTTAATGTGTACATAAGATATTTAAAACTTTACAATATAGATTCAGTTATAGGTCAAAAGTTCTTAATACATATGTTGAATGTCACCAAATGGAATATATAAGTTATAAATATCATAATTATTTTTTTATCAATTCTCAGGTAAATATTTTAATTTTTATTTTGGAATAATTAAAACTGGTCATTTAAACATTTTAGCAACCTTCAAACAACCTTTTCCACTGTTCCTAAGAAAAACAATTATTTAAATTTGCTACAGCAAATAAAACAACTACTGTCGATTAAATATTATTTGCAAAATTTATTCGATTTTTATAGTAATTAATTATTATAGTTTCTTTTTCTAAATTGAATTTAAATAGAATTCTCTTATATCTATATTTTGTAGCTTAATAAGTTCATAAATTACTCAAATTATTACCTTTAAGGAAAGGTTCTTGTAAACTAAAAATGAAACTTCGATTTAATTTATTTCAGGAGTAATATATCCCAAATAATCAATATTTTCAGAGTACTGTTAAAATAACTTTTCAAAACTTTTTGTGAAAGATTCTTGTCAAAAATTAACATCTTGTTGTCAAAATAAAAAAGGGGGGGGAAACATTAATCTATTTTAAGTTGTAGTAGATGGTCTACATGCATAAGATAATTATATCTTAAAATTCATTCCCATGTTTGGTTGAATTCAAAAGTCCTACATTCATTCCTAACTATGGTTGAATAGTGAAAAATGGTTATTCATTTCCAGTTATTATCTGCTCATCTGTTGAGGTTGGAGAGCGGCTCTTTTCCTAGTTTTCTTGTTTAAGATTAATATGATAAAATATACATAAAAAATTCAAATACTTTCCTCATTTTTTAGAGAAAAAAAATAAAATCACTTATTTTTTCTATAAGCAATAAAAGATGACTATAGTTTTATCATTTATTATATCTTAAAATCTCATGCTCCTAGATAAAAGTATTCTATATAAAGCTTTTTTCATAATTAAACCAAACGTATTTCAGACGTGCGCTGTCAGATTGCATATTTAAAATTAGGTTGTATCAAGCAAATAGCAATATTCGGGAATACATTATCGGGTAGACATTAAAAAACATTTTTTCCACAGTAATAATTAATTAATTAATGAACAAATTAATAATGAAAAGGATTTTTCAAATATATATATATATATATATTCGCTTAAACATTAATTTGCACAGCAAATTGAAATTATTTTTAATTTCGGCACAATAAATTATGCCTGAAATTTGTAAAAAATAAAACATATTGTTTGAAGTATTATTTTCTTATTGAAACAGTCTTCAACTGCATATTACAAGATTAGTTAAATTCATTATTTTATATTACATCTGAAACATTAGAAGAAAGGTTAGTGAAACAATAAAATTCATTAAACTTCAAACCATAAATATAAATTCAAGATTACAAATAATTAGAATATGAATAATAGTTATGAGAAAACATCAAATAAGTATCACTGTAAGACTATAAAAAGTATATTAAAAAACTAATTTCAAACCAATATATATAGTATAAAATGCAACCCAAACCAAAATTAGTTCGATGAAAATTCGAATTGGGAATTGCAGTTAGCAGTAGCAGCAAAATAACATTAGTTGACTTCAAATTATTTTTAAAAAAATATCTTAATAGCATAATGGATAACTATCCTATTTCACGTTAATGAACATTTAAGCACTTCTGAATATCTATGAAAAGCTTTCATATGAAATTATTCACAAATAGCAAGCAAGAAATAATTCTAACTGCCCTTTGATGTTTAAGACTTTATTGAATAACTTTAAAATGTGTTTATTAGTTTATTATGAATGCCTAGATCAAGTTATTCTCATTAAATCCATCAAAGGAAAGATTTCATAATTGATATCGTTACTCCCTAGAAGTTAATAACAAATTTTTCCCTCTGAATTTATGTATAGGTAAATTTCTATACATCATTCATTTAAACTATATATTTTCTGTTCCTATGAAAAGGTAAAAATAGCCTTTAAGTGTTCACTTATCACACTAAATCTTTTTCTTTATGAGTTTCAAATTTAAAATTCGCCGAACATAAAAATTCGTATTTCATTTTGCTGTCTGTATTTTATATGTGAAATTATCAGTAAAAATCAGCTATTAAAGATTATTCTATCTTAATCAAATTCTAAATTAAATCTTAAAATTCGTATATTTTAAGCTTTTAATTCTTTATTAACATGTTAATGAACATTATTTATTAACTCTTGTGTCATTTGCACATGCATATTAGATGTACTGCAAGTAACAGGTATATTATTATATCTGTGTATCTTTAATTTTGATTACTGCGAAGTAGTTGTTAAAATTATGTATAAAAATTTGAATTTTATTATACTATTTGAATCGTAAATCGCACTAAATATTTTTTAGAAATTTCTCAATTAAATTTTCAAAATAATTGTGATAGTTTCTATTTATTATCACTTTTTCGCCAATCAGCCAAAATTTATTTTCAGTAATCAACAAAACTGGTAAATTAACACATTTGATCTTGAATTAATTATGTTAATAGTACCCATGTCAATTTTCCAACTGCCCTAGTATTGTTGAATAATTATCATGAAATGTTAAATTTAATGTTGTCATAAAAATGTAACATGAAATTGACTGTCAATTTGAATTAAAACAAGTATTTCTCTTTTAATCATAATAAAATTACAAGTGAAATACTTCTCTTAATTTTTGATAAATCAGAGGAAATGTTACAACTTATGAAAATTAATGAACTTAAAAATATATTTTACTTTGTATCGGTTATTGCAAATTATGCACACTGAGGGGGGCGCTTCTGTAGATCTTTCGCTTTAGAAATAGTTTTGTAAAACTTAAAATGTTGTGGCAGGCTGTGTTGATTGTAACTCTTTCCGGAAAAAAGTTTGGCGTACCTTACAATAATGCTTTTTTTTGTATACAGTCTATTTTATTTTATAAAATAAATATTGAGATTACGAATTGTGGTTTATTCAATGCCTAAGGACATCGTACACAGAAGCTTTGCTTTATCGGTTACCATGATAATTGATATTACATGTGGTTTTAGTATAATATAATCAATAATTAATAAAAATCGTTTTAATATCTTTAAATAGACTGTTAGGATTGTGATAAAATATGTATTAAAAATGGAAGGATAGTTTGGTTTACAATATAATTTTTGCTATGCAGTTATTCTAAAAATTATTTCGAAAGCAACCTTCTTTTCAAATATGGACAACAATACCGTGCATTGAATATTCAATATAGTTAAAGTTGATGAAGCTCATTACTTTAAAAATGTAATTATTAAAGAATTCTGAGTTAACAATATAGAATAGCAGTGTATGTCTTAGAATTTTTATAAAAATTAATAGTTTAATTTGTTCATCGCGTTTTTTAATTGAGTCAAAACCAAAATTATACAAAAAATCTGAAAAACTGAAAGTAGTACGTTAAGTGATATACTAAAGCTATTGGGTTTTTATTTATAAGAATGTGATATATAATAATTTAATTTAAAATATTTTACTGTAAATTTTAAGAAAAGGGATTTAAAATTTCACAATCATAATTTCCATAAATTTTTATACTGTATCATTAGTATTTTAAAATATCTACATTTTTTTTTTGCAAGTATGGAAAAATTAAGTACAAAACGTGCAGTTTTTATTAATGTTTAATTGAATGAATTAATTTTGCCTAGAATATAATAACTAAGGCGATACAAAATACGAGAACAATTTTTAAAATATTCAGATTCTTCCCATTTTTAATCGTAAAACATTATGTTTTGTAAAAAATATTTTTCTTAGTTTTTGCAATGTTAATTAATGTATAGACGTATTACTTACATAGGCATTTTAGAGTGATTATTTCAATAAGACTTTTGATTTAAAAGAAAAGATTTTAAAATACGTTTCACTACAAATACATTATTGCAAATATCTTCCTTATTTAATCTGAATTTTCGTTTAAATAAAGGAATTGTTTCACCTAAATAAATTAAAATAAGGTTAACCAATGAATACATTATTATTAATTAATATACTTTTCTAATGTTGATGATAAAAAT
>JAPDSC010158028.1:0-26016 GCA_026290005.1 Latrodectus geometricus | reverse complement strand
TATATATATATATATATATATATATATATATATATATATATATATATTAAATACAATATAATTAGAAGATCAATATAATATAAATAAGTAAAAGGTATAGGGACCACGTCTTCATCAAGAGGGAGATGGTCAACTATGCAACTATGCAAATAAAACTCTTTCACTTTTTTTCTTATTTATATTATATTGTTTTATTTGATTTTTTCTTGATTTTGTCTTATTGGTATTAAATTGTATAGTTTCTTTGTTTTAGCTTGACTTAACTTATATCGGTATTTCTCTCAATAGCTGCTTTTGGGCTGTATAATATGATAGATAGATATTTTCTATTCAAAGATGTATATTCTTATGTTTCTTTCAATTCAGAAATAAAATACACGCTTGTAGAAGCGTGTTTTAAACTATCTAATTCTCATTTACGTTAACAACTCATTGCAATATTATTTATATATTATTTTCGAAAAAAAAATGTTCCTTACTGAAAGCCATCACTTGTTTTCCAATAAAATTCAATGGGAAAAACTTTCTTGGCTTCATCATATTAGCCATGTAACGAAGCTCAATAAGCGCTGTCAACTAATTGGAAAATATAGATTCAACGTTTGCTTAGGTAATATAAGATATGATTTGTTGTGAACTACATTTCATAGAGTTCTATGACTCATTCAAATTAACGAAGGAAGTACTATGAGTGCTGTTTCCTCTTATGAATTTGTATCACGTGAACAATATTTTACATGCGCAAACATTTAGTCGGTACTTTATTTACTGTTCCTTTGCTAAATGGGCAATTAATAACTTCCCTGTGCTTCCATTGTATTCACAGTAAAATTTCCAAAATGGATCTTTTTCAAAGTAAAACAAGTTTACCAAGTCCTATAATTATATTAATGTTGGTATTTATTTAAAGCGTATTTATTGAAATAAGTAGCATATTTTATTCATAATTTTTATAAGAAAATGTTTTTCCAGTATATGTTTCAAATCTTATATCAAACAACACGCACTTTACTTATTCAAAATTATTATTTCTTTAGGTTTATTTATTTTTTTATCAGTTAAGCATGCATTTTATTCAAAAAAACATAAAATATTTTTAAAATTTAGATCTATAAATTAAATACAAGCAAATATAGTGAGTTTGAATCCTTGCTTAACCTAAGATAATTTAACCATCGTGTTTACTAACGGCGACTTCAGCACGTAAAGTACATCGAGTCGCAATATACTCCATGTTTCCATTCCAAATTAAAACCTCTGGGGCTGGTTGGAGCCAAGGTATGGGTCTACTCTGGCTTCAGTCTCTAAATTGGAACACCCAGATGGTGCTGCCATCTGTGACCTATGCCGTACTTCCTTATTACTATGAGGGTTTTTTATTCATTGGCTTTGCCAAGTGTTTTAAATAACAACAAATACAGGCAACCTTAAGTAACGAGAATATAAGGTCTGCTGAAGCCAGGATGGAATTATGTTTTTCGGTATCTAGGTATTTAAGAGAAAAATAACTGAAAAAGCCAAAGATCATTATGGTGAGAAGGTGTATGCATTTTGAAATTTTATCCAAGGTCTAACGCGTTTCGATGCAAAAATATAAGAGGATATAAGCAAAGTAATAATAAGAGGATATCTCGATCGTTACTCGAACATATTTCATAGCTATGAGATGATAAGTTGTGTTCAATAGCATCATTCTTCAAAAATAGGAAATCAGAATAAATTCCATTTACTTAAAACAATCTATATAGATAATAAAATAACAGATATAGATAATAGAATGATAACACTAAATTATAGCTACATTATTGACTAAAATATTTATATTACATAAATAGATAGTATATAAATATTTAAAAATAATTTTCAAATTATTTTTAGGCAAAAATTATAAAACATTTTTATGTGAAAATAATTTGGAAGAAAAACATTTACATATACGTTATTCATAAGTATAATTATATTTATACATTTTCTTAATTTTGTATATGAATTGTAAAGTTAACTAACTGTAACATTCGTAAAGATTTTTTCAGGAATGCATGAAAGATTTTGATGAATAAACTCATCATAGAAATTAAATGCAATATTTTCATTTTTAACCTTGATAAAAACCAAACATTATGCATTATGAATAAAGTTACAATTTTACATCATTTGGTTACAGAACAAAAATTCATGAATGGCAAATATTTTTGAATTTTTTTTAATTGCGTACTTGATTATTTATATTTTAATTAATTACTAAATTAATTACTAAAATGTAAATTTAAATGAAAACTTTAAAAAAATGATGGATAAAATTACTTTAAATTTATAGTTTTTTTTTATAATTTAAGATGTTTTATCTTTAATTAATAACGATTGAATTAAAATTACATTGTACTGTAGTTTTACATTAATTAAATTACACGCTTCATAATCACAGTTCTAAAATTTTAAACACTAATTTCCTAGTAATTATGCGTTATATAATATTTTTAATTTTTTGAGTAGCTTATACTTATATAAGTACAATTAGTAGTCAATATAATTCTAGTTGAATATAAATTTCTGAATAAAAATTTAATGAAGAATAAAAAAAAATTGAATTTTTAAACATAAAATTTATAAGTAAAAAATAAAATTTATTAGGATAAAAAATTATTATTTCATAGTATGCTTATAAATAAAATGATAATAAATACATTATTTCCAAAAGATTCAATTTCTGAATTTTTTCTTTTAAGTGGAATCAACTGTGCAAATAAATTTCTTTAGATTTTCAAAAAAGAAGAAAATTTTAAAATACAATAATTTAATATTTTAATGATATAGTTTTGTTTTGTTAAAATGCAACAAATACTACAAAATTTTATTATATATTTCTATATTTTGACCATATTGTCAATAATAAAGGATTGCGTATTATTAATATTAAATGACAGCATACTATATAAAATTCATATCTCTTAAAAATGTAATTTTTTATTTAAAACTTCTTTTTCATAAAAGCATTCCTAATTGGAAGTATATTTTATTTCTTATGTACATGTTTAAAATTGAAAAAGAATAAAAGAGTTTTTATGTTTTGGTAAGTTCAATATATTACATTATAATTGAATTCATAATTATTTTCATTTGTAATTCATAAACTCATAAGTGTTAGTATAACTATAATTTAAATTTAACTTCAAAATTATTTTAATGTTTCACTTTTTTGCACAGTTTTCGTGCACCAGAAATCCAAATAACCTTCACTTTAATAAATTTTCTTATAATCATTTTTTTTCAAAATCGAAATAAATTGAAACGAAATAAATTTATGTTATGAAAATCAAAACTTTTTCCATTTTCGAATATATAACAAGATAAAATTTAACGTATGCATACTAAAATGAATTTTATATGAATAGATATCACATATAATTTTTTTAATTGCATCTCTATTTTAACCATTGCCATGTTTAAAGTTATAGAATAATTCAGAAATTCTTCCGAAAATGAACTAAAACACACATCATGTTCATTGAAAATTTCCCTCATGAATTATTCAGCTCGTACTCATTACCATTTAAATATTTCCTGCTATTGTCTGTGCTTGTAATATTAAAATTTACTATGAGATTCGACACCTTCCTAACTTGGAACATATAAAATATAATTTGCATGATACATTGAAATATATTTGGAAGAAATTCAGCATTCGTATTAGTTATAATTGAAATAAGAAACACCAGTGAATAAGATTTAATAGAATAGGAAGAATATTTTTGGAGAAATATTCGCTGAATATCATTGAAAAATATTCGAATAAAAATAATGATAAAGGTAGAAAATATTCTTTAGGAAGCTAAAAGTCGTTATCAGTGGAGGAAGCGATATCACACAAGCAATTTGTTTTATGTAGTTGAAAAGAGATTTGTCCAATGGATGATTCTGGTAGAAATATATGTATCGTTCTTTTCATATTTCTGATTTATTTACATAATTTACATAATATGGAAATTTATTTCGAAGGGAAGATTTTGCGTGTTTGCGTCAAATCATTTTCCGCTGGAAGTATCAGCGTTTCTACTTTTGTGATTTAAATAAATTTCATATTTTCATATCTAGGTCCCAAAGGAAATAAATTTTTATGCTTCGGAAAATCAAAAATAGATTATTTAAAATTTACTATATGATAATAAGAAAAATATATGTATTTAACATTTACTACGATGTTTACTTTGTACTTATAAATCATTTAGAATTATTCTTGAAATTCGAGAGAAAATCATATTCGTAATAAAATATTCACAAAATTATCAAAATACTAAACTTTTACAGTTCATACATAATGAACTTAAACAGAAAAATAGTAATTGAATTGATTTTAAAGGTAATATTAATAGATGTAATATTTAATAACCATAAACATTTGTGACACATTTTTTTCAACACGAACATGAATATATGACATTATATATCTTAAAATAAACATTAAAAGGGTAAAAAAATGATATATGGGTATATATTTAAATTATGGAGTTATGAAAACAAGCAAACATTTTATGTGGTTTTCAGAAACTGGATAAGACAAAAGATGTTTAACAAAACTGTTGTATTGATTATTGCTGGTACGATAGCAAGTTATCTAGATTTAAATAACTTTAAACATGGTATTGTAGATGGTACACAAGAAGTTGGACATAGGTCTTTTGATGAAGGCATAAAATTTAGATTTTCATTTATGATTATTTTAGGAGCGTATCGTATATTTCAATTTTATTTTACCAAATAAAGCATCAAATATCAGATAGTGGTGCTCGCAAAAAAATTTAATAGAGATGATCATTTAAGTTTGGCGAGAAAGCATGCAACGTCTTCATAAACTGAAGCAGTTTACAGTTCCACATCATCAAAGAATATTTGAGCATGTGTTTGCGTTATAGACCAGCGGATAATGACATCCATAGCCAATTTGTGTAAAATTGTGGATCCAAGGACACTGAGTGTTTATACCACGGCATGATCCATCGATAACGTAATTAGGTTGTTGATGACTGTAAATAAGTTGTCTAAAGTCTCTTTTCTAATTCTCTTGAGTGAGTGGCCGTTTGGAAGCATGGAGGAAACACGAAACTGTAAACTACTTGTTACAAATTATTCTTCAATCTGGTGAAGTTTGTGTTATAGAATGAAGCCTGTGCAACTATCAAATTGTAAAGCACTCTATAAGCTTGTGTATAGTAATGAATTTGACAAGTGTGCATAATATCCTTTCTGATTACTTTCTCCCATTAAATTTTTGTGCACTTTGTCAGACTTCAATAATTTCAGCAGAACTAGGTGACACTACATGTTAAGAGTTGTTTTCTTTTGGATCCAGTGAGCCTGTTAAATTCCTACACGTTAACATTATTCAGCATATTTTTGGTACCTTATAATATGCCCTTTAGAGAAGATCTCTAACTCCTCAAGCTTCCCTGAATTTGCGTGTTTCCAATCAGTGCTAATGATGGAGGTATTCTCAAAGTTACATTCATGCATTAGTTAACATTTTGATGCACTTCTGCATGTCCTTCCCAGCCTTACACAAAATACTAGATAGTGTACCGGTTTTCTATCATTTGAGTGTATTGTGAGTTAAAATACGCAATATAGAAATCATATATATAAAACAATTAATTTTTCTAAATTTAAAAATATCTGAACTGCTAAGTCATTATATATCATTGCAAAGAAAAAATATATAAATGGAATTTTTGTAATGTTTTTATTTACATTTTAATGTTTACCAATGACATTTTATAAAGAATGAAAACATAATTGTAAATAGTTTTTAAATAATAATCAATATTAAATAAGTATCAAAAAATAACTCGCGATGTACTATATGAATATCAGAAAATCATTGGGATTTTGTCCGGTAAAAAATTGGCTCAAATATCTTCAAAAAATTATATAATACTTATATTAATATGAAATTTAATTTACATGAATGTTGTTGTTCGCTTTTTTTGTTATCAACAAATGAAATATTTTCAAAAGACGTCAAAGTGAATTGAAGAAAATAGTTCTTAACTGCTCCTAAGCAAGAAATTGTAGATAAAAAAAAGCAATGATAAAACTAGAATGAAAATAAAGTAACTTATAATTTGATAGAAATCCCGAAATAATGTGCAATATGTCAACCACTCCTTTTGCCAATTTGATCTGAGAATTAAAAGTGCCATATTTGATTGCAGATCAGATGATTAATAAGTTAATCCACTTTTTAAGACAATTAATCCACTTTTAATCCACAATTAATCCACTTTTTAAGACAATTTGACTTGTCTTTTAGTCCATATCTCAATTAAATTTAAACTATGAAGTTTAATGTTTTTTTCATTACTATTTTATTGAGAACATTAACTATGTGGTTCAATGTTCTCAATAAAATTTAAACTATGAAGTTTAATCCAGTTGCTAGCAATGGATAACTATAGTAATAAGGAAATACATTTTTGAATAGCAATTAAAAGACACTCAGATAATAAAAGCATCTATTTGATACAACAAAACTGGTGAAGTAACTTTTGCTTTTTATAGATTGAAAATTATGATTTTTGTTAAATATTTTGAAGATTAAATATTTTATCCTATTTATATTTAGTTATATGTTGTTTAACGTATCAGTTACATCTACAGTCGTGTCGTGTTTCTATATATACATTTTAATTATAACCACAAATTTACAACGACATGATTGTTCCCCAAGATATTGTCAAATTGAAATGGAAAGCTGTGATACTTTCGAAAAAATAGTTCCTAACTGCTGCTATAATGTACGGATTGTCTAATCTTTTATAAACCTGTGCACCAGTGTTACATATGCAGTCATATTGTTGTAGTACAGGGATAAGTTAGTTGCAAAAAAGATTCTGCATTTCACTGTTCATAAGCACATAATTGAACACAAAGAACTTATTTATTTGCAAATGAAATAGTAAATGATGAATTTTAACAAAAACTAACATCACACTGAGATCTTATGGCAGTGAAAAACCTCAGATGCTATTTTAATGGTTTATTTCTTAACCATATTTTGAAAATGTATGACTGTCCACAAAATGCTTTTGCATCCTCGCTCTATTCTATTTTTGTAAGCAATATCTAGAGGAAAACATTTTGCTTTGATATTTTAGAAGGAAATATCTTCTAAACATTCGTTATTTATAATAGATAGCACTTGAAAACAACGTTGTATTGGGTATTAGACTAAAATTCGTAATGACAGCATGCTTAAAAAGCATTGAACAATGCACTAGACATCTTTATAAGAATGCTTGGATCATTCTGGAATATTATTTCAATGACTTCTAATTGCTATGAATTAATTGTTTTATTCTGTCTTTTATATTCCAAATTAAATTATTTTTTTCTTACATGAGTCATCTTCCTCAGAGCAATTGCAGATGTCAGATCAAAGTTGCTTCTTGTATCTTTTAGTCTTTGAAATTTGTTGAAGTATTTTATGCACTATAATCATTATCGTATAATATTCATGGTGATGTTTTCTTTTGGAAAAGATGATTGAGATCAAAATAATGATAACAATTAAATCAACAAATAAGGAAAAAATACTTTTCTTACAATGTAATTTTAAGAAAAATGTTGTCTAAAATAAACTTTTTCAGTGAAGACAAATTTCGAAAAGAGTTTTCAAATGCCTGACAGCATCCCTTTTGCAATAAAATATCCATCAATACACATCAAACCTTTGAGTCATCTCTCTTATCGCATACATTTCATGACAACTGACACAACTGATTTTTCTAGAAGAAAAAACAATTGTCTATCTTCAGTATTTTTATCACTCGGAAAATATACATTCCGGACAGTTAAGCGATCAAAATATTCCCTGAAGAAGGCAGAAGCTATTCAAAATGAAAAAATGGGATATAAAGAGGATATATTCAGGGTAAAATTATGGATATACTCAATATAAATTATTAAAATGAGCTTCAAAGTCAAGAAATTATTATTAAATTATAGGCTATTTAATTAAATAAATTCTAAATTTATTTAAACTATAATTTAGGTAGCTAAAATATTTTATTTGATATTTTGATTTATACATTCAGAATGAAATTAGAATATATTTAGCAAAAATTTTTGCTTGAACATTTAGAACTATTTTCATGAAAAACAAATTAAACAGAAACAGTTTAGGTGCAATAGTTTATATTTTATAAGATTTAAAATTATTTTGTGAAAAGAAAACTTAAATAAACAAATGAAGGATTCTTTTTAATGATAAAAATATTAAAAAAAATAACTGCAAATGACGTTTAAAAATAAAACAGCTAAGTATCTTTATTAATCTGAAAAAGCTATGAATATAAATTATTCTAATGTATTGAATACATATTAAAACAAAAATAAATCATTTTATTTTTGTATGTATTTTATTTTTGTATGTTTTATTATGTATTCAATACATTAGAATAATTTATATTCATAGCCTTTTCAGATTAATAAAGATACTTAGCTGTTTTATTTTTTAACGTCAGTTGCAGTTAATTTTTTTTTATATTGTATAAAAGGATTTAATTTTATATTTGATTATTTTATAGTCCTAATCAATTTTGACAAATTTGACTATAAACAATTATTTTATAGTCAAAATCTCTTGACCAAAATACTCACATGTTTTTGTATCTTTTTGTTGGGGTGAGACAACAATTTTTGGTATTAAGCATTTAGCACTTTTCTTTTCATATCATAAAAAACAATATAATAATATTCTTCTGGGTTTGTTAGATAAGAGAATATCAACCAAGTAGTTTTCTTTAAAGATACTTGCATAAATTAATTCTATTTTATGACATCTATGCATTCAAAATTTAATATATAATTTTTGTTTCATTTCAATGTATTTTCTGCATGTTTCTCTTCTAACTTAATTAAAATTAATATAGATACATACTAAGCATTTTTGTGACCGGACTAAAGTATATTTGAATTTTTATTATAAGAGATTTCTTCCAATACATTTCATGCCATAAATGTCTACTCAGCATCTTATGTTTTAATTAACATAACTTGATTTAAACATTAAAGGTAAAATGAGACCAAATTATTCCCAAATAATTTGCTCAAAATAAAGGCCTGCTTATAAAAATTAAAAATATATTTTTGAAGCATTATATTTCAAAATCAAAGGCTAGAATTTTTATGTTTATCACGTGGAAAACACAATTCCCAATTATTTACATTTAACTTTACAAAAATCATCGTTTCAAATAAAATAAGATTAACACATTTTCTCATTCATGAATTCGATGCAGCATTTAGAATAACGTTTTCGATGAATAACATTTATTAATGTTTTCCTATTATTAATAATCACATCGTATAATTAATTACTCATTTATTAATTTAATATTACTTAAATGGGTGTATTTTAAGCTCTTTTCGTAAAAGCTGAAATCATTTTTAATTGTCAAAAATTATTTTCAAACTTTAAATTTTTTATGCCATTTTTATACTTTTCCATTGAAACATTTGTACCTGAATTTTTATGTAAATGTTTCGTTGAGTTTTACATTAAAATTCTATTTTATATAGCAGTTTTGAATTCCTTTAATTTATTCCTTAAAATAATATTCCTTTACGTTTAATTCTGGTAATAAATACATGATCCCTTTCACTTTATTATACTTTAATTATCAGTCTATTTAAGAATTTCGGTTTTAAATAATATCAAAAAATAATTTGATGTTCTCTATTAGTGAAATAAATTATTATATGATAAAAATAAGCATAAGACACTTATGATTATCACGGGAACACAAAATTTTATTCTCAGAAACGCATTAAAAATTACTAATAAGGATTACAAATGATGGAATATAATGACCATATTAGAATTGTGAATAGCTTCCTATTATTAAAAGCACTTTATTTAATAGATAAAATAATATTAATTATTTAGAAATTTCAACAAATATGAATAATACGTAATTTTGTCTTCAATTTGTGAGAATTCTATCCAAGTTTATTTCCTCAAGAATTTGTTCAGTTAATTAAATGTAATTGACTACAAAGAGAAACCTGAATGATTAAGGCTGTTTAAAGGCATTATAATATCCACAGAGTAAGTTGTCTTCCCAGAAGACTCTTAACAAATGCTGAGCTGTGTGACTTGTGTGTCGCATAGAGGTAAACCTGAAAACTACCATGCACCCAACCTGACAGACATACAGGCATAAAACAGAAGTGCAATTTTTATTTCGCTTTTGTTTAGTAGTGGTTGGTATCAAACCAGAAACTTTCCGCTTTGAAGATTGTTTTAACCTTGAGTCACAAGCAGTTTAGTTGACGATTCATCGACAAACAAAAAATAATAAGTAACAATCAAAAAATAATAGACTAATTATTTGGTCAGATCAATAAAATTCTTCAACTAAAAAATGAAAATAGTTTATTCCTGTAATTTTTACACATCATTTGTCTTCTTTTATTAATAATAATAATTTTTGTCATCAGAAATATTTCTTTCCTTTGAGTTGTTGATGCTAAATACTGCTGAAGAATGCAAAGTAAAAACTCGTTTCAAGTAAACTTACTTTTATGCTTCTTTCACATTGACAGTAACTTATGAAAAATAGTGAATCAACTCACATTTATTTGTTTTAAGTTTCATATATAAAATAATATCAATAATGATTTAATCCCATTGAAGCTTTATTCATTTCATTGGAAAACATTATTTTGCGTTACCCCTGCAATTGCAGAAACTTTCATTATTTCTATTGTTATTTAATGATAAATCAAAAACCTCCAACTGTAATATTATTCACTATCCTCATTTTCTTAATATATCAAAAATAATTTTTACAATATATATATTACCATCTAAAATCACATTGACATTTCTAAATACAAATTTTAAGTGAATTTTTAATAAATGTATCTGCATTCATGTTTGTAATCATATAAATATATATATTACATACTTACACAAATGTGAAAGACTGTTTATCTTGTGCGTTCATAAGTATAAATATGACGTTAATGCTAAGAAAAGCAAAAAAATAAAAGCTTTAATGTTGTATTAAGATGCGGAACGAAGTGCTCTCCTTTATATGATGAATGATGCAGTTGATAAATTGTTTTTCTCATGGGTATTGACAGTTTGATCCAGGTACACGGATGTGTAAAAGAGAAGTAATAACCCAGAAGTGTTTGTTGGGTATGGTGTTTAAAGACCTATAATAAAAGGGATTATTGTACAAAAGTTCTGCCGCGTAACTATTGCTCGATGATGATCCATATAAAAGCTCCTGCACCTTTAAACATTTATAACTTTAAGAAACCGATAAGACAATGCAACATAAAATATTTTATTGCAATGGTTTATGGATACCGAAATAGTTAAAAGAGAATGCGACTATGTATACTAATAATATTGAGCTAGTAAAATAGTAAAACATTAGTGAGCAATAAATAGACACATTAAGTAAATTCTGTAGTTGAGTTAAGCATAAATCCGGTTAACAACCAAATTAGCAACAAATTCATCTTTATGAGATTGCCTACAACATTTTGCTATTAACTTTACTCCACACTATTTATTACATTTTATATTGTTATTAGTACATATTATTTATTACTCTCTCATTACAATTTGAGCTCATCGTCTTTAATTTAAAATTCAAAGGAAATAAATTATTATGACAATAAATATCTCCAAATGAATGTAGAATGCTGAGAAGCAATATACATTCCACATAAAAGTCTTGCTTAATTGCATTAGCAATTTCTCCATATTAATCAAACTTTACATAACTTTAGAGAAGTCTTTTGAATTTTGGAAGCAATTTATCGGGATTTCAACTAAATTCTGGAATGTCCAAACTTGAAATTGGAAATCTCTACACCAGCTCCCATAATTTTTAAGGATCTACACTCTCTAAAATCCTTTTCCTTGGAAGATGAGCACAAATGCCTCCCAATAGCTTACTCACCCAACTTTTGGTACTTTTAAATTCAAAGCGTGAAAGTGCGATCTCTAGCGTGAACGAAATTTCAGAGAACCTCTGATCTTTAATAATAATAAAAACCATACATTTCTCCTCCTTAATGCCTAGACGAGGATTCGGCAGATTTAAATCTTTTCAGACAGCAGCATTAAATCTTTTATTTAAGACTTATTTTGCAGACTCGGCGATTTCCATCCGAGCTGAAACATTTAATTTCATAGATGGTTAAGCAAATTTAATTGCAATCACCGTTTGGAATAAAGATCTTATAATTAGATTGAAGTGCTTATTAATTGTGTATCAAAGTTTTCTTTTGTTGAAAACATGAGATATGTATTTTTTGTTTTCTCTGTAATAATGATTTTATTCGTTGATCATATTTTTTTTCCAATTGAACTCTGTGATATAATTACTAGATTTGTGCTGATTGATCGAAACCTTATTTATTTTTAATTTGTTATTTTATATAAAAGCAATATTTCAATTTTAAATAGAGGTAATTAAATGCAAAATAATTATAACGTAATGATAAAAATCAAAGCAATTTTTTATATTGTTTTCTTGTGATCTTAAAACTAAATGTAGTTGTTGTATAAAGAATTAGCATTGCTATATAAGATAAACAATCACATTTAATATTATTCTTGGTTAAATTGCGCATTAGGTCCCCTACTTCACCAACTCGCGAATTTGATGCGCTTTTTCACGCATGCTCATTAATTACTCTTTTGTTTTAGCCTTTTCATTGGTTGTTAATTAAGTTTTATTTTAAAATAGCGGTAGAATTTTCGCCATGGCATAGGTGATTTTGAAAACGCGCCAAGTTGGGGACCTAAAGTACATTTTCACCTTATTCTTTATTAAAGTATGTAATTTCACTGCATTTAATTTTTAATTTTGTAAGCATTGCAATATTTCTGTAATTAAATTTTCTGCTGTAAATGATCGCATATTACTCCTCACATGCTATTTAAATGGCCTTTCATGGTTAATCACAAAACTTTATGTTCCGAATTAGCTTATTTTTAAACAAACATAATATGACGCGTTAATTTTACCCACCTTCAATTTCTATACCATGGATATCATAAAAGAAGGTTAGTGACTAATCTTTCTATTAATGGACAAACTTTCAGAATATAAGTTCATTTGTAATTAGTTAACCTTTCCTTAGAGAACAGCGTGACTAACTAGTACTATTCATCAGTTCATATTCCTTCATCATTCAGATTGTTAAGCGAATTACTTACAGCTGACCTCATAAGGAAATTTCGACAAACCATCATAAGTAATACTTGACCAGTTGACGAAATTTCCGAAATGGAAAAAGAAAATAAGATGAAAGGAATATACACTGCACAGAAAGCTTAGTATTAAATTAATAAATAAAAAAATTTCAGATAATCAGCCATTGACTTTACCTTGGTAACACCAACCTTCGCTTAGTGTTAAATTTTGTAGGCATGATAATGATACTTTGACATGAAATTCATGATCATGAACAGTGTATAAAAGTTTGACTTCAATATCAACTTACATTTGAACTGTATAACTAGTATTTCTAATCAACATAATTTGTACAAATGGTAATTTTTTTGTGAATTGAATTTCAGATATTTTATTTTACTTTTTATATGTATTTACAAAATATATAATTCCACGCTTCATTAGGATTTATTATTAAAATTAAGGATGTATTATTGTATACATCTATGAATAATTTAACTGATTCGTTATACATATGTTAAACTAAATTAATCAGTTGTCTTTAATATTCTGAAACACATTACAATGCTTGAAATATTCTTTTTACGTCAAAACAAATAATTTTGCTTGTAATCTCAAAATTGCAAATGAGTTTTCAAAACAATCAATATAACTCAGAAATATTTTCAAATATATTTTGGTAATTCTAATAAGTAATTGGTTAATAAGTAATATATTTTGGTAATTCTAATAAGTTTTGGTAATTCAGTAGATAAAGGAAGAGCTTTTGATTTGCGATATTTAAGGTTTACAAATTTCTTCACCAATGATACTCTTTAAACATATTATTTTTCTTTTTTTAAATATTAGGCATTTCTTTTTGTCTTATTGAACAGAAATACAACATATAACTTATAAAGTGGTCTGATATTACATATTTTCAGTATGCACATCAAAAATAAATTTCGAGAACATTACGTCTATTACAAACATTAAAATTATTTATTATATAAAATAACAGAAGTATATTTACAAATATATGCAGTATAATCTGTATAACGAAATTTTCTGCTAGCTTTTAAAAGCTTAACTTTCATTTTTACCTTCATAATTAATCATTTAATTTTGAAGCATATCATTTAAAATTGCTTAAACTACATGCTTCATTATGCAATAAATCATGTTTGGAAATATTGTTATGGACTTTTTATACTCAATACAAATTATAGTCAAGTCAAATTTCTTATACTTTAAAAGAGATGTTGAACAAGTTCTCTCCAATTGACCAACTAATTCATTAATTTTATATTATTGTATTTTATGATAATTAAAAGAATTTGATGAAACCTCATTTTTAACAAAATAATTAAGTTTTACTTTGTGTTTCTAATTTTGTATCAAATTCAGTCATTAATTCATTCAGTTCTCTTTGAAATTGTTATTAAATGTTTCCTCAAAATGTCATTCATTACGAAACTTAAGTTAAAATCATATAATAACTCGCGTTATTTGCTGCATTTTTTTCTATTTTGTCAAAATGACTTTAATGAATAATTGACTGTAGTGTTCTAATCTTCAAAAGAACATAAATACAAAAATCTGCACTTCCTTATATACTTCTATAGGAATCTGCATAATTTGTCAATTTCATTTTGAAATTCAATCGGAAATTTTCATATAAAGTTGTCATTTTAACAAAGTAGCAAGTATTATTTTTGCTGCTATAATAGTTACTTTTATTTTCTAAATGCTTTCTTAAGAATTAATAAATTTGTCATAAAGTTGTAATGCTTCAAAAATATATTTATCAAATAGAGAAACTTTACTACAAATATCAAATTAGTATTCACTTTATAAAATAATGTATAAAATAGTCCTATAATACAAAACTTATTCTAACCTGATATTATTAAATAGACTGTTATTTATATAATTGATAGAAAATTGTTATTTAAGTAATTGACTTTTTAATTTGTCATTAGTTACAAATTTATATACTTTATTTTTGTAATTATTGGTACTCAAATTCATCCATAAATGTTACAATTCTATAATTTATTTTTTAAACCTAGTTCCCCAAATATTCCTCCCTTTTAAACATGTGATTAGAATTCAATACTTTTTAATATATGATTACTTATTTTATCAATTTTATTGCTTGATTTTTTTTAATTTGAGCCAAAGCTTTTTGTTTGCAAGTCAGTAGTTACTTAAATTTCTAAAATTTCTTTCCACTTATTAAAATTTGCTATCAATTGAAATAACTTATGAAACTTATGAGATATAACTTAACTTATGAGATATCATATGGAAACTGTTTTTAAATAATCAGTGATTATGTACTATTTTAACTAAATTTCCAAATGATTTAATCAAAACTCCATTGATTGCAAAAAACTGATTTCACGTTCATTTTACATTTTTAAATCATTAACTTTTTTAAATGCCATTTACGTTTTCAGGTAACAAAATTCATCCTAAAATTATTTTGAATTATTTTAAATCACATCAGTAAAAAAAATTATATGGGTGACAACCATTTGATGCTTCATCTAACTTTTGATAAATATGTCAAAAAATTTTACGAGGTTATGAATTCATTAAACAAATCACTCATTAGCATTTATCAAATGCTATTTTATTTCCTTGATTTTAAAATAAATGCACTTACTTTTTAATATTAATTTAATTAGAATTTAAAACATTTTAGTAATAATATTTTTAAATCAATAAAAAATTGAACTGAGTCACACAAATTACATTTCAAATATTTCACCACAAGATATGTTTTACCATTTTTTTCTACGAAATTAATTGTAATTTTATAGGAATAAAATTTTTATATTTGAAGATTAAAAGCAAGATTTGTTTGAAATATATTTTTAAATCAAAATGCTCATGGAAATTTATATTTCTGTAAAAAGCAACAGTACGATAAGTACTTTTAAATAAACTATTATTTCACAATTAATATGCTTGAATCATTAGCAAATTATATGAAACAAAAAAATACTAAATAATGCGAATATTAGGAATATTATAGAAAACAAATAGATTAATGATCATTTATAATATATCAATGATGTACTAATTGAATTTTAAGTTATATTTTTTGAGTTCATTTGAGCTAGTACTCTTCTTATTTGACACTTGGGAAGATGTGACCAATTTTTTTCTAATATGTAAGGTGTATTTCTTGTTTTGGAATAAATTTATAGTAAAATGATTTTTAAAATTTGCCTTCTTATTACTTTTTAATGCTAGTGAAGACACTTCATTCAACAATGAGTCTTTTCCTGAAAATTGAAATTTACTTACTTCACTAACAAAATAACAAATCTTTACTGCATTATTCATAATATTGTATCGTATTTTCTTATATATTAAACATTATATTTCTTAAAACAAAGAAGATATTCATATTTTAGGCTTATATTTATATTCTCGATTTAAAATTTATATTTAAAGTATAAATACAACATTTTTATCTTATTAATTAGTCTGGAATCACATTGATTGTAAATTATTTCAATTGATTGTAAATTATAATTCAATTAAAAATAATAAATGAAAACAAAATAGGAAATTTAATTTAGTAAAATAAAACTCTTAATATTTAATGTTTAAGAATACATAGCACGGGCAAAATTTAAATGATATAATATAATTATAATTTAAAATATTTTATAAAAATAAATTATTATACTTTCATGCATGTAAATTGATCTTCGTAAAAATACGTTGATGCTATATAGTTTCAATAGATTAAAGTTGTCGAACACTCAGCCTTAATTCATTCTAAGAGAACTCTTCAAAGATAGGTGTATTCACGTATCCCATAGGAAGAAAAAAAACTATATAATAACACACACTCTTAAATACCATCTTAATTGACATATACTTCCAGAAAGCATTAATACAGCATCCTGTTGTAGCAAAGCTCTTTTGAACACTCAGGGCTTGATTCATTTCAAGAGAACTCTTCAATGATAGTAAAGAGTATTCTCAGGGGGGAGAAAACTTAGATAACTCTGAAATATCATTTTAATTTACATGAGCTTGCAGAAAGCTTTAATACAACATCAATCAGTTAACCACAATTGAATAATAAAACATGGATGTTGTGCTTCTTTTTCCTGCATGTCCATCTGGATCAAAATTTGTGTGAGTATTAAAAGCTTTCTTCTTATGACATATGGATCCATTTCAGTGTATGTGAAAAGTTTTCCCTGAAGACAACGTGAGGTGAATTACTTAAAAGTCTTCCAACAGCCTTCGATTGTTAGCCTATTCATTATGCAATATCAAGGCAACAATGTGTGTGTACACACTAGCACTGTACTTTTCTAAATATCTAATAATAATAATAATATAGCTTTATCTGATAATAATAATATAGCTGAGAAAATAATTAAATAATCATTGAAGCATATAAAATTATATATAAATTGGTTATTAGTTAAAATCATTTTTCAGGAGAATCAGGTTTTCCCTATTTTTGATATAAGACAATAGAAGGTAAATATTTGTTTCCATTTTTACAGAATAATCTATTTGAATCTTGGATAACTATTTACGTCTCTTATCTTAAAACATTTCATATGATATTTTAAGAAGAACAATTTTATTTATAGGAATATATTATGAACAATGCAAATAGTATACAGCTACTCATCATTATAGATTATTGTTATGGGAAATTCTACCATACACTATTACAATAAAATTTCATAAAATAATCATTTTCTGCAACAAAATCTATTAATTTATTTTAACTCCTTATCAATGCAATAACTACATTTTATTTTTAGTCTCTAAAAATTTCTTTTCAATTTTTTTTTAATATTATTAATTTGCTGCTTTCAAATTAATATGGTAATAATGCACTTCTATAACTAATGGACGTAATTATTAAGAAATACTTAACAAGCAGCTTTAACCTATTTTGAAAAACTAACATTGTTCATAAAATTATTTTTATCAATCAGCTTTTTCAATTTTATACTTTTTCAACTATTTATAATGCATGAATAATTCATGATCAAATTATAATACCAATGCAATTTAAAAAATGCCAAAAAATAAAATCACTGCTAGATTTTGTTCATTATAAAAATAGACTTATCAGAAATTAAGAGGTAATTTTTAACTCATTATATGGTGTTTTTATAATTAATATATTTTTTAATAATTAAAAAATATTTTTATATAATGTATTATTGTATTAAATACGTTAATAAACTCATTATATTTAACTTTATCCTATTCATTATTAAATTAATATAATTCCATTTTGTAATAATATTGTTAATATTTAAATATTTTGAAAAATTTCATAGAAGTAATATTCTTATAAACATATTTACTTACAGCTTACGAGAACTACAAAATTCCTTTTTCTTTGAAATATCCAAGTTTTAAAAATATTATTAGTTTTCTAGATTACCACTCAACAGTCATTTATTATAAGAAAAAGCTAGCTTGACTGAAATAAAAAAATTCTATAAGTGATTTGAGACCTGATAAACATTTAGAATTTAGATGGAAATGAAAATCACGAACTTATGAATAGAAGAATTAAGCACTAATTACTCAGTAGTCATCTTGACTGAATAATATTAAGCAAATAACAACATGGAATCCCAGGTTCACAACTGTGCAATCTATTTCTTATCTACATAATGTGCTATATTATTTTATCTAACATAACTTCTATGAGAAATATTGTCATTCTGCTGGGAATACTAAACGCTTATATGCAGTTTAAAATATTGAAAGAAAAACCCTTATAATCACATTATTTTTTATTTCTCTTATAAAAGAGAGATTTTATTTATAAGAATTATGTAATGATAACAATCATTCAAAAGCATCTCTTTCTAAAACTTATATTTATAAATAAGTGTATGTTTATATTATAATTATATAAAAAATAAGTGTATTAAATAATCATATAAAGTATAAATTGCATTATAAGTTCAGAAGGTGAAAATTATCTCAATTCTTTTTTTCAATTCTAAACTCAATTCTTTCTTATCCTTTACAAATCTTCAAGATTTTTTATGAAAAAAAGGAACTCAGAAAGAGACATCTGCATTGCAATTGTTCATTGCTTATAGCCGTTCTCATTAGATTTCTGTATGAACGTTTAAAAGTTCTTAAACAATAAGGATTAGAAGTAGTGATTGATTTCATTATGGTTTAATTTATGAAATTATCTTCTACTTAATGATGTGCCATGATTTAAAACTTTATATATTTCATTTTTAACAATTCCTTTTATGCGTTAAGAAAATTTTTATGATCAAAAGTAAAGATTAGATACCCGAAAATCTGAATGATACCAAGAATACTTTATTACGATGACAGAATATATTTTTTACGACTTTTATTTTTAAATAAGTATCAAAAATTATTATAATTTTCATCACATCTAACACTTATAAGAATTGGTTAAATACTTATACATATTTACACGTTTGTAATGAATAAAAAAATAATAAATTAATTAACTTCATATATAAGATATGCCATTTTCACTTTAACCTATTTTAACTCTTCATATAAAGTGCTAAATTTCATATTAATTTTTTTTTTAGAAAATCAAAATTAAATTTTCCGTAAAGCTCCTTAAACTTTTAATAAAGTGCTTGAAGTGTTCGTTGTAGCTTAAACGATAAAAAAATATCCTTGCCAAAATATCTTTAAAAAATGAACTTGAAACAACTCGCAATACTGATATGGTTAACGGTAATTGACAAGTGAAGTGTTTTGTGTTTTTTGCAACACATGAAGTAGCTATTATTCAAATTTTATAGAATAACTCAAGAATGTCAAAAAAGGAAAGTTCAAAAACCATCCTCACTCACAAATTGAGGAAAAAACCATTTTTGGTTTTAAAAAAATCCCAACTAATCACTTCTGGGAAGAAAATTTTAATTACGAAACCCATAGAAAACTTATAAGAGAGGAAGGTTGAAGGGGAATGAGAAATTCTCTCAAAAGCAAGCCTCCTCTGAAGGATATATATTTAGGTAACTATACGTATAAAGAGCGAATAAATATATATTTCACGTGGCGTAGAGGAAGGGAAATGTGGCAGAAAACGAAAGAAAATATGACGAAGGAAACGGCTAGAAAGAAACAATTTTAGAGCTGTTGACAGGCCACTTCAAAAAGTGCAAGTGCGTCTTTCTGAAGGGGCTAGCGAAAACTTTAAGAGCGCACTTTCCTTACTCGAAGGAGTAATAACCACGACCGTGACTGAGAAGAAGAGTAATCGCTGCCGCGTGGAAAACTGTTAATATCCCGGAAGAACCGAAGGCGAAGGAATCCTTTTTTTTTTCCTTTTTTGTGTGATGGTCTTAACACCAATGGCTTTTTTTTCTTATTCTTTTAAGAAAACGTTTTGGCAACATTGTGGTAACGATACACGGAAAATTGGATGAGAAATACGGATAGCTAAAAATAATGAAAGTGCCATCAAAATAAAGACTCAAAAAAATGTATTTTAAAATTTTAAATGGCATATAAACATACGTATGTTTATATGTTTTATATATATATTTGTCCCTCAGTGCATTTATCATCTCCTTTTATGTGCCAGCGTCACCTTTAAGCACATAAGTTACACAGAAAATATAGGAAATGAACACTTAAATGAAAAATAGATATCAATATAGAAACCTGTTATTTATTTATTGTCGAGTGCCAGCCAGGCTTGCAATACGGGATGCACTACTCCACTTTTGCAACTAAGCCATAATTTTGTGTGGAGTCCAACTTCCTGAATACATACATGCCTACTTGTATATAGGATAGGCAACCATTCATACAAGGAAATGACTAAGACAAAAGAGAGAGAATGAGAAAGTACATCCATCCCCGAATAGGGATTTGAACCCAAGACCTCCCTACTCCCAATCAGGCACACTGACCACTAGACAGTGCAGACTAGTATTTTTTGCATTTCTAATTTTTAACACATTTTGTAAATTTTAAAACATTTATCAGTCTGAATAATTGATTTTGAATACCTAAATATTGATAAAAAAATACAACATATCAGTTACAATAATGGTGAATTTATTATATAAATCTTTTGAAGTCAATGGAAAACGTTTTGTATATTACTTAAACACATTTTTATATACATAGCAATTCGTGAATCAATACTATTTTTCTTTGTATTTCTATCTCACTCTTTTGAAGCAAGATAATAAATAAACCTGACTATCGCAATCAAATTGCTCAAGCAATATAAAAGATTTTCTTGGATTAATAAGTCATGAAAAATGTTCTGGATGTCATAACAACGAATTAACGAATTTCCACACGTTGCTTGATTACCTGATGAAATTAAATCCTCAGCTGAAATACGTGTATGTTAAAGAGACACAAAAGAGTCGAAAGCAGTTTAATTGATTAATCATTATGTCGTTACCACTGCGTTGCATCGTTCCATTCCAACTTATCACGTGTTCCTTGTTTCAACTCATTAATTTTTATCTTGTCATAGATCTGCTTTCTGGAAAACGAGACAAAGAGGCCGAAATACACAAATCCATTTATGATCGTAAACGTATGTTGAAATGAGTATTTTCACGAAACAATGCGATTTACTTCATTCATTAACAATAAAGATAATAAATATGCAAACTTTAATTATTCCTGAAATATGAGATAACTAAAATTTGTTATCTGTTTTCAGGGGAATTACAAAATTTTTAAATACGGTAGAAAATTATAATAAATATTTATGTTAAATATTAAAATTCAGACTTTAGAATCTAATCTATATGAAGTATTTCTCCCATCGGAAAAACATGACACTTTTAATAATGTTTTAAATTATTATTAAAATTGTCTTGCATTCACATTTTGAGATATTGCTCTTCCTACATTACGTAGTAAAATATTTTAAATTAAGCTCATTTAATGGCATAATTTAAAACTTGAAATTATGTAAACACATCAAGTAAAATAAATCATCTTTAGTTAGTAAATTTACCTTTCCATAACTTCTATATTTACGCTGCTTTAAAGTATATTAGTCATTACTATGTTTATTATTTAAATGTAAATATTATGCGTAGTAATAACTTACTAAAGTTAAAGCTAGAATGTTTAATAATTTAATGAAAGTAATCAAAATATTAAAATGTTTATCTCATTGATGTGTCTTTTCAAATACTATATTTATGCCTGGAAAAGGACCTTAATGTTACGCATGAAAAAAAAAAAACTTTTGCTATTGAATTACAAAAGTAAAATTCAAATGAAGAGACAACATGGACAAGCACTTTTACGAGTTACAGATCCCGATCCACTGATGAGCAATGATAAATTGACAGTGTGCTTTTACTTTTTGCATACTCTGATGTCGGTGTGAGTGCTTGAGAATTTTCGGGATTTTCTCTTGTGTGACATTTGAATATTGCTATTATATATGAAAATTTATAACGGAGAGAGATTTTCGCACTGGATATTAAAATCCCTTAAGGCAACCTTGAACTGTTATGTTACTTTTTAAGTGAGATCTATATATAATTAGTTTATACATATTTAAGTTAAGATTTTCCTATAAATAAAAGAATCTAAGAACTATATATCTAAAATCAAAGTGTTACAACATTTATTATATCGAAATAAAAACTATACTCTTTGTTTAAGAATACGTAGTTTTTTGTTCGTTAATAGTATCAAAGTGTATCATACTGTATCATAATGTATTATATAATTGGGAAGGAAATATTATAACAGTGATCTGTTGTGAGATTATAAGGGATGAACAGATTTCAAGATGTTTTAACACGAGTATCCTTAATCATCTATGGAATATACTCATTCATGGAGTTCATTGTTTTCAAGGAATATACTTAATCAATATTAATTTATTAAATGAAATAAACAAAGAAAAGGTGTGAAATAATTTTATTTTTACCTAATGAATAACCGCTTAGGAGTTTATATTATAATGAATCCTTTCCAAAATGTAGTATGTTTTAAAACTGTTATCTTCCTTACATAGTTAAAAATTAAATGTTGAAAATTGCAAAAATGTTGGAAATTTATTTTAATTTGTTAATTTGCATAACAGCAATGCATTATAGTCTCTTCTAAGAAAAAACAGTCATGTGCATTTATATATTAATTTATTAAATTATTGTATTCATTTTCTGGGCCATTTATAAAATACATTTTTAAAACTTATCTTAAGATATTTAAAAATAGTTTTACTAACTAAAATAGTGCTATTTTTCTAATTGCTATAAAAATTCTATAATTAATTAATGGACCTCCAAATTAAGGCAAAAGGGAAGGAAAGGCAAGAGATAACACAACAAAATTTATTTTGTATATAACATGTTGACCAAGTATCAAATGATTAAATTTATAGACTTTTGTTATGTATGGTTCCTGCCAAAATCAGTAACCAAAGTAGCCGCCATTGCTGAAGATCACTGCTGACACACACCACGGCATTGGCTCAAAGAGACTTTGGATCTGTTCTTGGAGTAGAGCAGACCAAGCAGCTTCCACAGGTTGACAAAGTCAATCTGATGCAGTAGCTGGGGACATAATCTGGGTCAATCTTTAACCAACTATGGATCACATGTTTTCTTCGGTGCAAAATGCAGAGAAAGAGCCGGCCAGAGAAGAAATTCAATCTGATGATTGACTAAGAATCCTTAGACAATCCTTGCCCCATACAGTCGCGTATTATCCTATTGAAATATGGTTGTGGGCAAACCCTCAAGGTAAGGAAGGGCAACTGGCTCCAACACCTCGAGGATGTAGCACTCTCTGTTTAAAGTACCGGCAATGCGTACTAGAGGAGACCGAGAGTGAGATTCAATACAGCCTCATACCATTATATCCGGATATCCGGTCAGGACCAAGGTGGCAAAGCATAATGCAGCAACCTAATATATATATATATTCGGTAGACGTCTGTAGTGATCGATTGATTGATATCTCGTGAGGTATCTATCAAACAGTATCAAATTTATACTCGTTTTAAAGGTGACATTTGACACTAAAATATTCTCTTGCAGTTTTTTGTTTGATATATTCAGTTATGAGTTCAATGTTCTAAAAATGGAAGACAACAAACAGAAAATTTCATACATTTTAGTTTTATAATGGCAAAAACGCTAGACAGATGGCTAAAATTGTGATAGGTGTTTATCATCTTATATAAGATTATAAAAACCAGTTATACGTAGAATTTTGGTTTCATTGATTCCGTTCGGATATTTTTCATGTTAAAGATGCTACTCATATGGATACAGTATTGTCGAGAATGTCTATAAAAGATAAAAAATTACCGAAGCTGTCCGCATGTCAGCAATCGTAGTTTCGCTCAAGACTTAAAAATCTACATGAAAACTGTTTCAAACCTTTATACAAAGTATATATATATATATATATATATATATATATATATATATATATATAGTTATCCAGTCAGAATAAATTGTTGCTGTTATTTTATTCTCAAAGGGTTTTTTATAATATACCAATTCAAAACTAACTCATCTTTCTAAAGTTATAATAGATTGGATACGTTAATATAAAGTAGTTTCTTAAGAAACCTATTAAAAATGTATATCCTATTTAAATTTAACTATATTTAACTATATCCTATTTAAATTTAACTATATTTAAATTTAACGAGGTAAAAATATCAATTCCTTTACAATTTTTGAGAAATTTCGTTCTAAGCTGTTCCGATTTTGCAATATATTTGCCAATAATTGAACTAAAAGGTTTTCAGTTTAAAAATTTTTGCATCTCAATATTAACTTAAAATTCAAGTTTTAAATGTATGCTGTGTCACTAGTCAATTAAAAGCACTTTATTTTTTATCATAAAATAGCTCGAACTGTTTTAGTGCAATATTCAAAAAAAATTAAAATTTCATCTTCTTGTTTGCAGATTCTAATCTTTTTTCCAAACTTTAATTGAAATTTTGTCATATCAGTTATTGTTTCAAATGAAATTCTTTTTTTTCATTAATTATATTAATACCTTGAGAAATTATCAGAACAATATAATTGATTTAAATTATATTTAAAATTTTGAAGAATTTTATTTGTTTTAATACTTAAGCTAGATTAGAAGTGAATTTTATAATACGCTTCAAAAACTGCAAATAGAGTTTTATATAAAAAATTAGCCATCCGAAATTAATACAATAACGTATGTATCAATTTTTTATGCCAAATACAGTAAACTAATAATTTCTTACAATACTGTAGGACATATTAAATTTCGTAAACTTTAACTATTTAAATGATTTTTTAAGCAATAATTTTTAAGTGATAATTTTTTTTCTGATTCAGAAACTTTTACTGAGTAATTAAATTTTCTTACTAAAATTTAAAATGTTTTCTTTGAAATAAAGGAATTTAAATGATTTTTTGCTAAAAATCACTTTAAAGATAAGATGCGTATTAAGGCTTTTTGAAAATGTAAATACTGAGTTTACAAAAATATAAAGAGGTGGTGAAAAAAATTGCTATCGTGTGAACAATTGTTTAAATGATTGTTCTTCTGTCTTTTAAATGGACTTTAGAAATTTCATTTAAAAATAACAGTGACTATATTAATGTTATAGTTTGAAAAAAAGCTTAATATTTAGTAATTTTTTCTTTTTATCTACATTTATATTAATTTTATTTAGTATACTTATTTTACTGATACATAAGTAAATATATAACTTGAATCATTATACAAGTTTTTAATATCCAAATTTAATCGAATATGCAATTTATATATATATATATATATATATATATATATATATATATATATA
>JAPDSC010158021.1:23486-55675 GCA_026290005.1 Latrodectus geometricus | reverse complement strand
TCCGAATTTGTTTTTGAGAAATAATACGATATATTTCTGAAACAAATAGTTTCATAATTAATATATATTTACAAACACTCATAAAAATTACAACTTAATTATTCACAAGTAAAGAGTTACAAAAATTACATAAATGAAATATGATTATCTTAAACACAAAAACTATGGGCTTTAAGATGTGAATTATATGACTTTTCAGAAGGAAATTAACAGTTTTTTTAACATTGAAAATTTACTTAAATTAAGGAATATTTATACAATAGTAGCTAAAATAGAGGAAAGCCTTTGAGGCAAACATTAATTTTTAGGCTTTAGGACAAGCATCTATTTGATGCCTATTACAATTAAGTTTATATTATTAGAAAGATTATAGCACAATATTCTTGATTACTATATTTGCTGGCATGTAAAACACTTTTTTATAATAAATTTAAAACCTTTTAAATACAAATTAATGCAAAAACAAAGCAATATTTTGTATTTGTACTAATTATATTAATTTATATTTAGTAATAATTCGTTAATTTATATAAGGAATACTTTCAGCAAAAATCTAAAAAATTACACATTTTAATCTTTATCAAAACCCAGACACTCATTTCCAAAGCTAAAGGAAGTCTCTTGAAACCTTCTAAATCAACATTTGAATCTTCCAAGTTCTTATCATTTAGAACAAATTGTTCCAGTTCTTATTTTCTCAATTGGAAGTGGCCCCAAATATCCCAGTTTCCAAGTTCTTTAGCATAAGCAACTATATGTAGCTTGTATGTTGTTATAGTAATGAAGGTATTATTTGATAAGCAATTTGACAACAAATTTATGAAAATTGAACAGTAGAAATTCTACAACTTAAAAGTTGTTCACAAAAAGTTGTAAAATTTCAACAAACCAAGCTGTAATCATTGACAATAGCACATGACTTACTATTGGGTAAACATGTGCAACATCAAAAAGATACTGCTGGAATTCCAATTATTTATGTAATACTAAAAAATAGTATGAACTATGAGTTCAGAACTGACAGAATATTCTGATTTTGTGTGGCTTTTTCTACATTTAATATTTTTAAACAGTTTTAATTTCAATTAGTTATTTGTTTCAGGATGGTTTTGTTGCATTAGCAACTGTATCCTCTAACTGGTCACTTCTACCTCCCTCCATTTGATATTGTGTTAATGCAATATCAAATTGTTTTTTTACAAAATAGAGTCAGAAAAAAGTTTTTAAGAGATTACATAAAAAATACACATTCCATAAGACAGTAACCTTTCTACAGAATAGATGACACCATTTGGATTAACAGTACTTAGTTCATAAAATAATCTTTAATGTTGATTTTATAAACAAAAGGTCTTATAATTATCGCCAAATAAAGCTTGTACAATTAGTTTCAAAATTAATCAGTTTCAGCTAAATAAATGTCCTAGAATTTGCAAAGTGATCCTGAAGAGTTCCTAAAAAATTTCCAAATTGTCATCGACATAACTTTCAAAATTATTAAATTATAAAAAGTTCTCTTTAATTATAAATCATTGGGATTGTTATAAAATCTTTTTGGAAGTGACAAAAAAATAAAATAAATTGTCCACAAGTTTACATAACATTCGCCTTAGAAGGCCATAAATGCCTAATTAAATCTTCGCAGTTAACATAAACTATTCAGATTTTGGAACAAAAGGAAAATAAAATTAGAATGCAAAACTGAAATGTAAAGATATCTTTCAATATTATAGTAAAAATATTTATTATATAAGTAAACTAAAGCACATAAGGAATTTTAAGCAAAAGAACTGCAAATGCACACAATATCAAAAAGATACATGAATAAAAAAACTAACTTTAAAATTAATAGCAGAAGATTCTTTATTACTAAAGTAGTTAGTTAAAAATATTCTTATCTTTTGATTATTCCAATTAGAAATCTGGTAGCTATGAGAATTAGAAAAGTCAACCATGAAAAAAGTTAATTTAAATTGCAGCATAAACGATCATGGTTTAGAATTATCGTATATATGTTATACCTTGGAATTAATTTTTTCCTGCTAATAATAAAAAAAAGTACTTGGATAAAATCTTATTGATTAGGAATGTTGGTGCACGCATTCCCAAATTGTTTTGTAAACATATTTAATGAGAATTACAAGTTAGAGTATTAAACTAAATTTATTCATTTTTCAAAATATAATTTCAATTCACTTTCACAAAGTTATTTAAATGGAAAAATAACATCCCGTTCTAGTTAATTCTTTGCAAAAACTATTAAAAAATTGTGTGCAGTCAATAATGGAACAATACTGGAATTCTTTAAGTTCTTTCTTAAATAATTCTATTTTATTGGAATTGAATGTTGTACATGGGAAAGAGAAATTGTTCAGAGTAACTATTAGTATTTACTTTTCTATTGTTGTTAAAAAATTGCCATTTGGCACAATTTTATGTAATCAACATAAAATGTTATACTCTTACACAAGTGACAAATATCATATCAATGTTTGCTGTGCAACTGCTATTATGTAATGTAAAATTTTTAAGTTGTTGATGTTCACACAAAAATATCAATATTAGAATTTAAGAATGAAATTCAAAAATCTACTTTAATAATCTTTAGGCAGTAAAGTTTAATAGACAATTTTTACATCAACTAAACTAAAAAATAGAACAAAAAATTCCAAAAATTAGGTTAATTATAGCTACAATTGCACACCCAAACGCAAATACAAGAATACTTATTACCAAAATATTTCAAAACTTAAAAATGAACACCATATCAGTGTTTTATTTTTAATTTATAATAACAAATATAATCTGAAGAATAAATTTAATTAAGAAAATATATTTATAACAAAAATTATCCTTAACCCTTCTTTGCATGATTTTTTCTTTATTGGTGAAATAAATCAAGTTGATATAATTCATGTTCAAAATTAAAGGAAAAATGGGTAAAAAATCTTAGTATATATTTATAGTATAAATTTAGCAAAAAACAATATGCTAAAAATTTCCATCACCACCCAAAGTTAGATCATTAGCTTAGTACCAAATAGAAATAAAAGAGGAAAATAACAGAAACAAGTGTTACAAACCTTTCTTCCACTTATTTTCAATTTTTTAGCAATAGAAACTCTAATATAATAAAACAAAATCATAAACGAAATCATACGTTTATTGCAACTACAACAAACAGCGGAATGAGACAACTTTAAGCTCGTTTCACTGATAATGACACTTGTTTATTTTTGACAGCTATGTTTATTTTTATGCAATGGACATTAAAAAGGTATCCAAACACGATCAACTTAAAGTGAACTTGTTCTTTTATATAATTTTTCGGCATTATAGGTTATGATGGAAATTTCCACCATTATGGAAAGAAGGGTTAAAAGTTTCACTGAAATTTAAACTATCAAATGAAAAGTATATTGACTAGATGTTTTTAGAAAACTAAATTCCAAGAAGCAAAGAATATCAATCACAGGGCAATTACAACAAATTAAATTATATCAGAGTAAGAATGGTACCCGCTTTAATTTAAGTCTGATTAAAATGTTTTCAACTTTTTAAAAGACATTTGTAATTCGAAGATGGAAGTAAAACAAGATAAATGATAAGTCCTTTAGATTAATATAAATTATAAAATTATACTTGCAGTGTTAATATTAAATTGTAATTGTAAGCAGTATTATTTATTGTGTACATTAAATATGTGGAAGAATCTAGTAAATTAAATCAAATATTGTTAAAACTGTTATGCAAAATATTAAGTTCCCATCAAACTGCTTTTAAAAAATTTGAAAATCAAATCAATTATTAAAAAAACTTCATGATATTTTTGTAAGAGAGAATACTTATTCATTATATTTTAACAGTTGACAGATGTAAAAACTGTATATGTATGAGGGTTAAATGTAGATCAAGATAGATACATTTTTGAATGAGCAAAATAGGAAGACATGAGATATCTGGAATGCTTCGCCACTCAGTCATTTTTTACCCAAGAGGTGTAATTAGACTGGGACTTGCAGTTTAAAGTAGATCCTGAACCACAATAAACATCTATTATGATATTTGAATCTATGAATTGAAGGTAAAATTGCTAGATTTGGTTACCAGCTTAGCATGAATAAATTGTTCAAGACTTCATTGTAGAACTTGAATGTTTTAATAAAATAGCATCACATTTCACAATTACTAAAATTTCTATTGTAAAAATTATTTATTGAACAATATGCATTATAATTTCCAATTTATTAATATTAAAATCACGTACAGAGCCTCAAGTTTTTATACACCAAGTTTTACAATATTTCTCAACAATAAAATGATAACCACTTAGTGCAGAGCACACATTCAGACATTTCCAGCTATCATATTACTCTTTGGGATTCTGGTCAACAAACTCAAAGGAATCAGTAACACCAATAAAGAAAAAAAAGATGACACCTCAAATAGTGTTGTTTTCAGTCTAAAATGTTTTAAGTGAACATGACCAGACAGAATATATTCAAATCACAGAGAAAATGTATACAATTATGAAAACTGTCATTGGAAAACAGAAATATCTAAATTGCAACTGTTCAGAATATGATATACTGCATATAAATTTAATGCTGTAAATTCTAATTTTAAAATTAAAAATGTATTACCTGTTAAAATTTGTTGAAAAGCTGCTTCTACATTTGTGGTATCCAGAGCAGATGTTTCAATAAAAGACAAATTGTTTTTCTCTAAAATAGAAATATTATAACTGAAACATAAGTTATTAATTAAAATTATGAAATTATTAAGAATCTTAATTAAGACCTTAATCTATAAATGACTATATTAATGTAAAATTTAGTTATGTTTCAGTTAATGATAATGTTATACTAAAGGTATACATAAACAAATAGCTTTTAAAATAAAATATACAATGGAAAATAAAGGAATCCAAGAATAAATGGAAAAAAATAATTAAATTTTTTTTTCCAATATATAAACTTGAAAAAATTATACAATTAAAAAATGTGCCACAAACCATATAGAGAAGTATTTTTCAAAGTATTGTTTTATTGAACTATGTACTACATATTGCACCAAAGTATTAAATTTAACATTTTAATCTGATTACATACTTCTATTTCAATAGATATTAAGCCAGAAGACATATAAATTTAAATGTATATCTTTGATAAAAAAGTGAAGCCATCACAATACAGTTAAGGCAAAACAATTCAAGTGTGATAACAATCCTAAATATTTTTGACAGGGCTGTTATTTGATACAATTAAATTCGCAAAAATACAATTTGTTTGCCATTCTATGGACACTTTAACACAAAACTTAATTGGGATGGTACCTACAGTTAAAAATGTATGCTAAATTAATATAAACATCTAATTTGAATGAAGGAATCAAACTCGCAAACTGTTGAACCAAAGAGAAGAGGCTCAAATCTTAGACTTAATTTTGAACAAAGATATCTTAAATTAAAAAAACTGTACACAGCTAGAACGGAAATAAAGATAATTGATTAAAAATCATGGCCAAAATCCACTTGTCTCCAATAGAAGATACAAAGAAAAATTCATAGTAATAAGTAGGCAACAAACTATCACAGGAAATCACATGACAAACATGTTGTCATAAAAACTTCAGGCTTTTGCTTGCTAGTATCGCATGTTTGATATTGGAATAGTGTCTCAAAATCACAGTAGCACATTAAAGAAATGCTGCAGCAAAAACTTGTGATAAGAATATAACTAAAGAATGGTATGAAACAGGATTATTTTTGTCAAAAAACAATATTAGTTTCAACCACCACACAAAAAGAGATAAAATAACCCTTTTCATAAAACAGAACTAGATAAATTATAATTTGACAAAAAATATTTAATTTGCTAAACACTACAGTCCACTACCCTATCAAAGCATTAAATTATTGTTGAAACCATTACAAGTCTTAAAATGTTACATATATACCAGCTATGCTATCTGTAAAAACAGAGAAATACAATGGCATTGCAATAGATAAGTCTTTCAAGACTAGCAACAAAAATGGCAAGAATTTATATCTGGGGATCTAGAAAGCCAAGCAGAAGAAAAAGTTATGGCTGATGGTTCTATATGCAAATTAGTAAAGCACCTGTTTGATAAGATTGATTATGTGTGGAGAAGCACCATCTAGTATGAACATTATTGTAAATAACCTTGTCAGCAAATGGGGAACCACAGTTTGCTCCAATAAAAGTACAAAATGCTTATCTTGGACAATTGATAAAACAAATTTAATAAAAATGAGTTGTTAGCTTCAGAAAAATTTGGCCCTAGGATGAATGAGGTAAAAGTGCACCATGCTAGTATATATTTAGAACATAAAGATACTTGCTAAATACAAGAGGGTTTTCCAGCACCCAAATACAGCATTGTACATTTTATCATCATCCAAATGAAAGTAAGACTCAATCATGCACAAAATGTTCTATAACCATTTAATTTTGCATACATAATGAAAAAGAAAGAGTATGGCAAAACTTTCTCAAGACCATGTTAGTTGCTCAAGAAAGCTTACAAGGATAAAAACACATCTTCTGAAAAAACACAAGTTCATCATAAAGAACATTTCTGCAAAATTTAATTTTCTTAAATTAGAGATGTGTATGATTTTGGTTAGCTCCTAAAAGCTTTATATAATGTCTTACTGTGAGTGTGTGTGTGTGTCAGTGGAAATTTACATAACAATTTTTGACAGGCTTTGACATTGTCAGTGACATGCTATGAATAAAAAAACTATCCAGCAACAGTATTTGAAAGCATTTTTCTTCTGGATAAAATGTTTTTGAACATCTCATTTTCCATTCTTTTAATGAATTTTTTTTATCAATAGTTTGAGACAAGCTTGTTTAGGATGCAAGTAATTTAGGACAGCCTGCATATTGATAAGATGCTTTCAAAGTATTAGGCATTTATATATCTTAATATCAACAATATAGATTTATACTAAGTCTATCAGAATCTAAATTATAATTGGTAACACAATAACATTAGCCAATTAAGCATTTGATAGAATACAGAATACATTTGATGATGACAGCAAAATTAATTTTAATTACGAACCAATGTACACAAATCTAAGCATTCATATATTAAATTTAAATCATCTTTCAATACGACGCTAAATATTCTGAGTTCTTTACCTTTCCTAATTTTTTTCACTATACCTGGAATAACTTAATATAGTTATAATGAATTGAAAGTTTTAGCCAACATATTTTAGAGCTAAGTAAATAAGCAGTTATCGGAATTGCATATTTTGTAAATTCCAAAAATAGACAGAAACATTTAATATAAATCACAAAATTCACATTCAATTTTATGACTGTTTTAATTATGCCATTTAATACTTCAGAAATTTAGAAGACTGTTCCTTTGCAGACTGAACATGGCTGTCTGGATAATCAAACATAAACTAAACTTTTAGCATTTTATATCAGATTTGTCTGGATTAATAACTTAAGCCAATAAGATTATAATATTTAAAATAAATTTTCAAATTCATTTTTTTTTTTTTTTGGTGATAATAGGGGTAATAAATGGGTTCAGTATGTTTGCCAACCAAATTATTTTTGCACATGAGGGCAAATTAGATAGGAAATTGTAGTTTAAAGTGGATTTTGAAACTCTAAAAATTGTTGAACAGCTAGTCCAGGATGTTAACTAGTGGAATTTAATGAGACAAAAAGCAGAAAAATAAATCTCATTTCAAGTACAAATTTCTTTTAAATAATAGTTTGAAAAGAAGTCTAGATAAAACATTTTTAAATAACAAAATATTCCCATGCAAATGTTGAAATTATTTGAAAAAAGAAATAAAAAAACCACATTTAATTTTATAATCTTACAATTGAACATTAAACCCAGACTGTTAAATTTTGTGTGTGAAGTATATAATCTACATATTTTACTCCACAAATGATTTTCAATCAAATAAAATTTCACTAGATAAGCACTAAACATTCTGTTGTAACGTAGTAATTATGATTAACTTTTGCATTTTGCTGTAGGTAGAACATAGTATCCGTTCTTAATTTGGAGAACAAGAGAAAAAAAACACAACTTCCCCTCCAACAGCTATTTTTTTATTGAATAAGTAACTCTGAGCAAAATTAACTCCAGTCAGGATTCATTCAGAATTTTAAGAAAATCTAGGAATTTGAAAGTTCAAGACGCAACCAACTTCGTAATAAATATTTTATGTATTACCTGTACCTCAAAATACATGTAATTAAGCACACGTTTTTCTAGTTACTTACTTAAACAATAAATAATTATTTTTAACATTGCTCCTTTCAAATAATTTATTTCTTATTTAAAATATATTCTAAATTTCTTTTATTTATTTTCAAGCTCTTTAAAACCAATCAATAATTATGACATATATTCAAGGCTTTTATCTATTTAATTAATCAATCATGGTTATTATAATACTAATTTTTTTTACTGTCGTACTCCTTTTCTTCAAGTTCATGTTCAATATTATTTAATATGATAATCAATTGACAGTTGACAGCCAAAAACCTATCATATAGCATTGAGGTACCTGATGCTGTGCTTTACATTAGCACTTTTCATGACTAAACCATATTCACATATAGCCAGGTAGAAAACATAGGAAACTGCTAGACACACCCATCATAATAGCATAATATATAAAAATCAGAAATGTTACTTATTTCCTAGCGTTCAACAATGATTGAGAGAAATTTTAGAGAGAAAGATTCCACGTGACAAAACTATGGTGATTCTTTAAAAGACAAACACTATCTCTGAAGTTTCACTTAACACATTCGATGTAACATTTATTTCGATTTGCCAAGCTCAAGCCAATTGTTTATTTTTGATTTTAAATTTAATTTCAACAAGCTGAACTTAATATTCTTTTACTTTAATTGGTTATTTTTTTTGGATTATGCAAACAAAGCCAGGCACTATCTGAAGAACTAATTGGTATTAGTTCTCTGAAACATAGTGAATAACAAAGTTTTGGATCATTGATATTAACATATAATTTTTTTAAACAAAATTTCTAACATTATATTAGTCAAGAAAATCTATACACAAAGGCCAGACAAAATAGTATTAAAAGAAAAATTCCTAAGAGGCAATTTTATTTCAAGCTAAATCAAAAAGCTTAAATTTATTTAAAAGGCTATTGAAGTTTATTTAATATTATCAAAATAAACTTCAATAGTTTCAAAACATTACAACTGGTTCTGATGATAATATTGTTCATTAAAGTAAGTTTTTTCTCCCTTAGAAACAGATCAATTTTAGATCATTAACTTCAAATTAATTTAATATGACAAAAAAGCTACTGCATTTTACTTAAGTTACTTTATTTATCATAGAGAATCTACATGAACGTCTTATATCATATATATTGCAATAAGCTATTTTCTATTTCTTAGCTGTTGATATAAAAAGTAATTTAACTGAATAAATAGAAGATAGTGTTCATAGAAATATATATAACAAAAAGGATGTTTGGAATACTGATTTATAACAAATTGAAATGGCTTTAGCACATAAATTAAAAATAATATATTTAACTACCTGCAAAGGCCCTAGCTTCATCTGTAGGAACAGCACGCAAGTGTCGCAAATCACTTTTATTTCCTACCAACATAATCACAATATTCTGATCTGCATGATCTTGTAATTCCTTAAGCCAACGCTCGACATTTTCATAAGTAAGATGCTTAGCAATATCATATACCAATAGAGCACCAACAGCTCCTCTATAGTAGCTATAAAAGAAAGTTTTAAACATATTTACAAGTGTTCTAACCATTTTCAAAAATTTCACAATATTTATATAACACATTTTACAGACAAAAATTTCTCATTAAGGAAAAAAATTATATTTAGTTCTATTTCTTGATAAAATTACAAAAATTTCCTCATAAAAAAGAACATAGGACTAATACACTAGTTTCATATTTGGCAGTGAGAAATTGATCAGACACATTACACTTATAGTATAAAAATATTTACAACAGCTTATAGTTTATATTTTAATTTTATAGGTGTTTCTATTAATACTATAATTTAAAGGTCTTAATTTTAATACATCAAATATGCTCGAGTGTAGAAACTTCAAATATCAAATACTCATTATGTAGTGGTTTTCATATCTTTTCAGAAAGTTTATATGCAAGTTATTAAATGTAAGGTAATACATACAGTGCAGAACATGGAATATATAACTATCACATTGAGAGTTTCTAAGCTACAGAGTGTCGTTAAGACTAGAGCTTTTAATAACTTACACATTTAGTATTCTTTCTGTTATTTAAGATAAAATTTACAATCTTTTTTAAAGAAAGCATACATACTTTCAGCATACATTGGAGAGGACAGTTATTGTATATGTGAAGCCATTAGATATTTAGTCATTTTAAATGCTAAAAAAGTGTTAGAAACCATACAAATATTCAATTAAATAAGATTGTTTGTAGGTTATACATCTTTGTTAAGGTTATTTTTGTTCACTAGAACTAGGACATATAATTTAAGAGTAATTTTGAGACTACAAACATCTTATGCCAATTTGTCAAAAAGACAGAAAACAAAAAATACATTTAAAATATTTAAGCTATACTCACCAAAACTATTATACTAAATATCTTATTGGCAGGAGGAGGCAAAAACAGACCTTAATTAGATATGTTAAATAGTAGAAAAACCAGATTACTTTAAGAATTTTAAAATAAATATAGGCTTCTGAGATTTATGGCAAAAAAGTGAAACAATTCACATTTGCAATTGAGTGCAAATTCAATCATGTAATAGATTTTCAGGTTTGCAGGTAGAGACAAATTGGATTGTTGTTCTATTGTTTCTATTAAAAACTTTTGCATATGAAGACTAATATGACTAAGACCTTACAACTTCAAGCAGACTACAAATCAACTTTCAATACCTGAGCTGAAAATCAATTGCATAAAAGTGATGAACTAAAGATTGAGTTGAATGGTCTCTCTTTTTAATAAAATTTCAGAATAATTTTATAATCTAAAAGTCTTTTAGAATAAACGGATTTCCAGAGACTAAAAAATTTTAAGTTTAAATAAATACTTCAGATTTCCAAAATTTCAACAAATTTTAGAAACATTTAAAAAACATGTATATGCATGATTTGTGTGTATTTAGTTTTGTAATTTAAAAATATTTTCTGCACACATATTGCTGATTTGACTAAGACTTGCAATTAAAGACAATTTCTAAATAACAAAAAGTTACCAAGCTCAAGGTAGAAATGAATTCTTAAACTATTGAACAAGAACCCAGAATACTAATATATAATTGACAGCTAGATAAATATGCACATTAGAAAATAAAGTTATGCTAGATAAAACGAAGACTTGATCCAAAATAAAGATTGATTTTATCAATTTTAGAAAATATACTCAGAATAATTTTCTTCCAATACTTTATATTTTTATATCTAATATAATTACAAAAAAAATCTATGCATTTAACATCAATTTGTAGAAAATGAAGTAAAAAAATTTAATTTTCATAATTTTACTGACTTACTAAGAAATTATTTATTCCACAATTGAAGACCTTGATTGTAATAAGAATCAAGAGAAAAAATTTCAAAATCCTTGCTATTTGTTAAGAATTTGAAAGCTTAGATCTGCGTATTACAACTTCATAAAAATTTACTTAAAGTTTAACAGTTTATGTGACTATTATTGATATCATAAAACCCAATCATTGTAAATGCAAAATCTGTTCATTTAAATGAGTTGTTTTTCCAAGCAATAATTTTGTATTTTTTTAAAAAAAAAAAAAAAAAAAAAAAAAACCCCAAAATCGTAAAGAAATATCCATTTAATCTATTATTTAAACAAAAGGAAATTTTGATACTTTATAAAATATCTTTAAACAGAAATAAAAAAAGACAAATACTAACAAAATTTAGGATTTTTGAACATTGTTACGCAAGTGAACTAAATATTCTACCCGTTTTAATAGATTATAAAGCGACAATGATATTTTTAAATATCACACTTGTAGAACAAGGGGAATAAAAATCAGTGATTTATATTTTCCCTTTTTTAAAGTTCCAAAAATAATAAGTCTTCTTAAAAACAAAATAAAAAAATATAAAGCAGATAAAAAAAATAAATCCAGTAATTTGTTACAATGGAATAAAATATATAATGTGGACATTTTTCAAATAAAAGCATCTCAATATAGTTAGGAATTTTTTTTTTTTTTATCACAAAAAGTAAAATGTATTCCACAGTATTATAAATATCAAGTTTCAGGATTAAAAATGGAAGCCCAAATTGTCAAATTGAAAATCTGAATAGGTTATCCAGCTATTAGTACAGATGTATAAAGTTTTTCTGACTACAAAAACTTTCATAAATAGATATTTGGGATGTAATATCAATTAAGGTATTAATCAACACAATTCATAAAAATTGTAGACAAGTTTCCCAACTCTAATTAGTTCAATATATTTTCTTTTATAATTTTGACACCGATAATGGATAACTTAACAGCTCATGGCTGTTAAACTTCTTAGTGCATCTATTTCCTAGAAATCTTCATAAATTGGTTCTATTTACATATCACATGATTTATTAATTTAATTTTTTAAAGAATCTGAGAGATGTTAAATATAGCCAGACGTAGTGGATGTGAGCCTTATAAATTTTTAGAATTATTCATAACAGATACACAGGCAGAAGACCGAAGAATATTCCTCATACCTTATTTAAGTAGAAACTTGCTGTATATCCTCTTGGACAAGGCAATGTCTTAGACAGAAATATCCAAGCAAATATTAACAAATTCTTAGTCTTAAGAATTTAATTCAGCTAATAGGGGTAAAAATATAAAGCTTAACAGTTTTGCCCATACTATTAATTTAAAAAACAAATTGTTGTGGAACTCCTTATGTGTTATTTCTTCAGTAATTTTCAATTTTTTTTAAAGAAAAAACAAATTAAGAGCTGCTATTACAGGTTTATAAACAGATATTAAAATAAAATGCAAGGTTGAAGTCACATACAAATAATCACTTTTTCCAAAGCTTTTTTTATTATAATCAAAATTAATGGAACTGCTATGTAATAGATTTGCAATCTTTACAAGCTTTGAGCGAAATTTCAAAGTTAAATGAATATCAAGATGTTAATTTTCTTATGTGAAAGATTTTTAGTTTTTTGTCAATTAAAGATTTTTCCACAATCTTTAAACTCTTACTATTTGTTACATTTAAAATTGATAGAATGAACTATAGACAAGTATAAAAATTGCTTCTAATTCAAAAAATACAAGATCTAGACTGATCACAATTGATGATTAAAATTAAAGGGGGGGGGCTGATAAAACAAAGCTTTCAGAGAAGTACTACTTCTGGGTATTACTATTAAATACAAAAAAGTGTTGAGAGAGAGAGAGAAGACTAAATGCTAAGTTAATTTGATCCTATTACATGATTTATTAACATGGTCTTACTAGGTGAATTAATTTTATTTTAATCACAAAATTATAGCTTAAGTGATGAAATTGGTTTACCAGTCAAGTAATTTTTGCATGCAAGAGCTGATTAGACTGTGGCCTATAGTTTAAAATGGATTCCGAATAATTACAAACATTAAACTAAAATTAGGAATAGTACCCACAAATTGCTAAATCTATCACAAGGGCAACCAACCATTTGGAAAGCAGCCTTCCTAATAATTACTGAGAAATTGACAGCCCAATGAAAACAATTTGTTTTGTATACCCAGTTTTTTTTTTTTTTTTTTTTTTTTTAAATATTGCTTGATTTTCTTTAAAAAAGGAAGACACCCGATACTTTTTATTACCAATTTTTATTTTTATTATGTTTGTCTTAAGACATACTGGTTGATATTAGCCATACATTTAGTGATACTATATCTATACAAAAGTTAATATAAAAGACTTACAACAGCTCTAAAAACTAATCTCTAGTCTAAAAATTGTTAATAAATTAAGTGAAAAAATCTGTTTAGTATACAATGTATGCCCCCCCCTTTTTTCTTACAAAGAAATCTCTAAAAAGTAAAAACATCACTAGTTATTTATAAATATTTTTACTTAGCAATATAGGTAAGGTCTCATATCAACCTAACCAAACTTTTTTTTAACCAATTACTTGATATTATAAATTATTTAACCTAAAATAACAATAGCAGAAGTGCTAGATGACATTTATACCAGTGATATAAAATTTTTAGAACAGGTTTTTATTCCAAATTATGGATTTGTTTACAATATACAATTTAATAAAAAACATTGCTTACAACATTAAAGTTGTAAGCAGCTATCAAAATTATAACAATTTCTTTGTTGTAATTTGTTATAACTAATAAAATAATCTTAAATATCAGAGATAAATATGTTTATAGAGTAATGATGAGATCTTTCATAATGAGTTATTTTATTACCACAAGTATTACTATGTTATAATAAATTAGAAACCTAACAGATTTGAATAAAATACATGAACAAACAAAAATCCAAGCTAATCATAGAAAATAAAATGATAAAAAAAAATTTCATTAATAGATAGAAGTGACAAAACCTAATTAAGAGCAATATACGCTAAGGAGAAAATTTTATTTACCAAATCACACATCACACGACTTCACAATCTTTGTAATTTAATAACTGAAAGACTAAAATTGCTTTAATGCCTTTTCTTTTGATGGTTTTATAAAATAATGAATTGGGTTGTTAAAGTCATTTCCTTACTACCACCCGAATCAGTTTTTGCAAGTAAAAACCAACCTTTTTATGAGAATGAAATCATGCTACAACCAAACAGATGGTAAGAGGTATTGGAATAGAAATGACAATATACAATTCATTAAAATTTTTATTCTATGCTTTTCATTTTCATATAAAATTAAATAACTCTCCAAACAACTCAATAGATTTAAATTTTAATTATATTTATAATTGCTTTATAAGCTAAGTTCATTACATATGTAAAAATAAATTAAAATTTTAAAATAGAAATTTCTTTTTCTTTACATCAATATATTTTACTTTAAATTATTCTTAAAATGAAACAAACATTTAAGTCTATATTATACTTTTTAAAATATAAAGAGGGTAAACAGATTAAAAAAAAATATTAAAAGGGTCTAGAAAACTTCACATTTCAAGCTTTTAAAACATTTTAATTCAATATATTAAAAGTTATAAAATAACTTTTACATGTGTACAAGACTGAAATTTTTTTTAATCAATTGGCCATATAAATTGTTTATCATAAATTTTCTTGCTCAAGTTTTAAGGAATCTGATTTCAAGTTTAAAGATTTAATTTCAGAAACATTTTTGTTTGCATTGTCAATCAATAGTTATTTGTCCATCACAATGACTATATACACTTTGTAAATTGGTAAAATATTTTTTTCAGCTTTTTTAGAGATATTTATAAAAAAAAAAAAAAAAAAAAAAAAATCCAAACATAGGTTTAGCATTCACATGAATTTTTTTAATAAATTTTTAAAATTTGTTCTATTTCTTAATTGTTAACACAGATTTGAGAGTTGAATACAAAATATTAAATGACTTATTAGCCACATTGCTTATAGTTTACCAAATTGTTAGTACATAAATTATTTATATTATTCCACATAAAAGCTAATTGGTAAAGGAATATTCAGTATTCAATGCCAAATTAGTCATATTTGCTACTTGACCAATTGGGATTCAACTCAGACAAATAACAAAGCTATAAATCAACCCACAACACAATAACCTTTAAAATTCATTTAAATAAAAAATTATCAAAATTTTTAAATTACTTACAAATAAAACCAGATAATAATGAAATACAAAATAGCTACTTACGCACTGGTAATTGCTCGGTATCGTTCTTGCCCAGCAGTATCCCAAATTTGAGCTTTTACTGTTTTGCCATCTACTTGAATACTTCTAGTTGCAAATTCAACACCAATTGTACTTTTACTTTCTAAACTAAATTCATTCCTTGTGAAACGGGATAATAAGTTTGTTTTTCCAACACCCGAATCTCCAATCAATACAACTAGATAAATATTAATTTATGCAAAATTAAATTTGAGAAAACAATTTTAATTATAAAGAATTTCTGCACAGAATGTAAACAAATGTTTAAAGTCTGAGCAAATTTTGAAATGTAAACAAGTTCCTAAAATAACTAGATTCTTTGTCTACAAATATGTATTCATTCTTAAAAAGGTAAAAATTAGCAAAATAATTAGCAGATGCAGTATATATTAAAAACATGTGTAAATAACAGCAAAAATTAAATTCAAAATTTTCCACTTCAAGAACTGATCAAAGAATAAAACTGTGGATAATACTGAAAATGATTATTATCTACAGTTTAATTCACTAAAATTTTTAATTTTTCTTCATTAAGAAGATTAATTTTTGATGCTTTGAATGCAAGTAACTTATTGTATCAAAAAAAAAATTAAACTGTAAACTTAAAGATTTTATTTCCTTATAAATTCCAAATTAAATTAAACACTAGTATGTTTCTTAGACCATATAAATTACGTGAAATTAACATTTTTCTTCTATTTTCAAGGAAAGCAAAGATTAAATTTATTAACTTCCTATTGATAACAGCATAATCATAACAGTTTCATTAGACCAAAAGAAATTAGAACAACTTTCAAACACTAACAGTTTCATATAATTTATTAAATACATATCTTACTCCATTTATTTGATAAATTTTTGTATGAAGAAATCTTACCTTTGAATAAATAATCATACTCGTCATCCTTTGTGGTAACCATTGCTAATTATACTACGTCAGTTGAATTAATAGATCAAATATAAACAAATAAAAGTCAAACAATGAATTTCTAATAGGAACTATCGAAAATTACAATTTGTTAGCTTCTTATACGTATTAATTAAAAAATGAACAACCGAACTATTTAGAAGTTCATAAGTGCAGACGAAACTTGACAATTATGACACAGCGATCTGGGCGTTTTGCAGGTGTTCCAAGTGATAACCGTGCGCTGTTTAGAACGTTTTCCGGCAATACCAAATAATTAAAATAATATAAAAAACATAGCAAATTCAATTCGTTTATATAATAAAGCACTTTAAAGCAAAATATAAAGTAACCTTAACAAGAGGAAAGGAATCAACATTCATAACGTTCCTTTAAAATATTAGTGAAATCCACAGCGCACTGTGTAGTTTATCAATATGGCCGTTCCTTCCTAAGTAATATCGGTGCCACTAATTTAAATAGAACAGTAATTGGAAATAGCTTTAATTTAATAATATACGAAAGATACGATCAAATAGAAAAAATGAAGGTTTTCACGCAATTAATATTACTCAAATAATGGGCATGGAACACAAAATCATACGTATTCCCATAAAATTTTTATATAAAAAAATTTATTCATTAGAGACAAAGCCAGCAACCTAGTTCTAAGTAGTATAACGTGTATGAATTTTCGACTTAATTTGAAGCTACGATAACCTGATGGGAATAGGTGATTTTCTCTTGACGGGTAAGTAGTGAGTTCAATACCTGACTCATTTAAAGCCTATCATCCTCAAGACCTATGTATTTTAAAACTTACATGTTCAATGTCCCTCCATTGCTGAACTGTAGTAAGAAAGGAGAATGCCAACTCAAGTGTTGAACTCGTCATTTTGACCATGATATCGTGATTGGAAATATTTAACACTTTCTAGTACAGAAAAAGACATCACAATAACCAAATTCACTAGACTTTCTTCTGTTGAAGACACGGGATAAAAACCATGTTATTATCCCCAAAGACAGTGAATTCGATTATGACTATTTTTGAAAGGCTCTAAGTGTGTTATAAATTCTCATCATAAGAATTTTCTCCACTAACGTGATATGAAAGTTAGAACGAAGTAGGACTTACTCATGCCTATACATTGAACGAACTCATGCCTATACATTATTTGTAATGTTAGTAATTTTACAGTAACATTTGCTATTGTGTTTTCTTTTTCGTTGAGATTATGAAATTACCAATAAAGAAAATAGTGTAGTGATCCCTTTCTCACGTCCTTAATTAGTAACGGAAATGGCAATTTCCCCTTCTCAGCCCATCTGGGAAGGGTGAATAAATTCCCACGCTCGGACGTATGGACTCACAGTTCGGACAGGAAATACATTTCGACCCCCTTTTTCTCTTGGGGGAAGCAGGCGCCAGGGATAACTTGATATAACAGTTGAGCAGAGTACGACGGGCCCCAGCCACTTGGTACGCGACCGTCTTGCGATGTAGTCGAAATGTAATAAACGTTTCCTTGAATTGAAGTCTTGATTCTGTTTTTCACTCCGAACACTGATCATTCACCACAATAATAGTTTAATTTTTTGATTCTTTATTAAACATAATTTATTAGAGTAGAAGCTTATTTTTAAGACTCATAGGAACTGGTAAAGCATTTCGTGAAATCGAAAGTTTGTAAAATAGAATAATTACAATCAACCTTAAAATTAATTTATTTACCAAACTCTTTATTTAAAGTATAGTTAAAAAATTCGTTTAATGGGCGCTTTGTAAAAAATATGCAAAATACAACATTTATACTTAAAATGATTTTTAATTTCATTTTATTGATGAAAAATCAGACCAATATGAATCACTTTTTTTTCACTTTCAAAACTAAAAGTTTTGAAAACACTTTTTCCAATTTTTTAATATAGCAAACCACTTCACTGTTGTTTTGATAAAAAAAAAAAGTACTTCAATGTTGTTCAGATTGTCCTAGTAATACATCATTTTCTTTTTGTTTGATATCTGAAAGTTTTTTCATTCTCAATCGTTTAACTATCTGATTCTTCTTAAGAACAAATTACATTTGAGTCCCCAATCGATAAATTCTGAAAGGAAATTTCAAAGAACAGAGTTTCTTTATCAAAGTTCATGATCGACCAATTAATTTTCCCTGAAATAGTCAAGAAAATGTTCTCGACTTTCTTGAGTTATGGTGGTTTTTGTGGAGCATTGCTATCTTTTAATAACTCATTGATTATTAAAAGATATCTATGCTTCATTCTCGAGACTTGTGATTTCTATATTTTCAGGCATACTAACTTCATGAGTCACAGGAAGGGAATGATGCAAGAAGAAATAATAGAATTGTTAAATCAACCTCATTCTGGTGATGAATCGAAAGGTTTAGATGAAGATAAAAATATGCCTTGTTCCTCTGAAAGTGATAGTTGCCAAAATTTTGGTTAGAATCTAGAACCTTCAGAGGCACCTGAACGAAAGTTGCCATGTCTTGAACATTTTTCAAAATCATTGGCTGACTCAGATCCTGATGATTTCTCACCCGATGAAACAAATCAGTTTAGAAAACAAAACCAAATATCAAAACAGAAATGCAAGATAGAAGAATAAATGTCCAAGAAAAAAATAAATAATGCTATTTATCCTGTCGTTTGGATCAAATGTTGCTTCAAATTTTGAGTCACGGCCCCTTGTATCCAAAAACCGTCCTACTACTTGAACACTACTAGTTGAAATCGATAGATCCTCTAAGGAACTCGAATGTTTCACATCGATATTCCAACGCAGAGTTATTATTTTTATTTCCCAATTTACCAACCAGTGATTTGCAAAATTGAGGAGTGAAAAAAAGTAGTTTTCTTAACACAGACCCTTTAGAAATTCCACTTATGTTGGGAGTAATGCTTGTGATGTCGTACCAAAGGCCAAATTTTTCTGATTATATTGGTCTTGTAATTCTTCATTGGGAACTTCATTGGGAACTATTAAAAATGGAATTTTCCGTAACCGATGTATATTGTTGCTTGCAAAAATGTACGTCAATGAATCAAAAAAAAAAAAAAAAAAAAAAAGAAAGGAAGAAATGCTAATAAACTAAAGACACATTACACAGATGAGGTAATAGCATATTTCAAGAAAAATATTTATGCAAACTCGGAAAGATATTTTTTTCAAAGCATTGATGAAGCCATGACTAAATTCCAAAGTCGTTCTAGAATAAAACAATATTTACGCCTAAAACCCATAAATAATGGATTAAAAGTGTGGAAAAGATGCCATGCTGTTACAGAGTACACCTATGACGTCAGTATATATTCTGGTCTCAATATATGCCCTTAATACATATGGATAATACAGATTGTGACAATATAATTCTTAAAGAAATAATTGTTCTTAAACTTTCATCAACAATACATAATCCAGATGTCACACTTATTTTAGATAGATATTTCACAAGTGTACATCTAGTGGATAACATACTTTTTCTTCCGTTGTCACTTGTATATCTCGTAGAAGAGACATGCCAAAATCTTCGAAGAAAAACTTCAGAATTTCTCCAGAATAGCAAAGAAATTCTTACAAAGAGATGTCAAGATTCAAAGGAAGTTCTTAAGAACTTCCTTTGAATCTTGCATTGTTCTGACTAAGTGCCATGAGCGTGATGTTAAACAAGTAAAACATAAGTAGAAAGATGGAGAAAAAGTAATGACAAATTGCCCTACTGCTATTTCTACTATAATAGATTTATGGGAAGATAGATTTGTCTGACCTAAAGATAAGCCTATATAACTTTGACAGACGATCTATGAAATTGTGGGGGGAAAAAAACTTCATAAATTTTTTGTGATAGCAATTGAAAATATACACATATTGTTTCAAGAAATCAAACATCCAAAAATCCCTCTCTTGCAATATATTGTTCCTTTTAACCAAATCAATGATAGTTCATGGCAAAGAAAAATTGCAGAGTTAAGCTGGAGAAATCAGGTTGACTGTCAAATGCAATATAATTGATGTTGAATATTGAAGATCATTTGCCATTACAAGAACCAACAAGGTGTGCCCGCTGTGCCAGACAAAATAAAGGAACATGGCTGTTTGCATCATGTGTAAAGTTGCACTCTGCAAAAACTGTTATGCAATGTATCATACATAGAACGCTGTGTTAAGAATAGTGTTGTACAATGGTATCTTACTGTAAATAAGTTTCAAAAGTATTGTAAAATTAATTTAGAATTAGGGAACTGAACTTCTAACTGTATTTTATATCTTTACTTCAACACCACTGGGCATATATGTGTTCCAACTAAAAAGAAGAAAAAAAAAAAAAAAAAAGGAGGCACACATATGTCCCTCTTCCGCACAAGCCTATATAGTTACCTTTGTTATTATTTTGGCAGAATATTGCTATTTCTACATTATTTGACCTACTAAAACTCTAATTTATTATTTATTTTTCTTAAAAAAAAACTGTGTGGTGTTGAAAGGGTTAATATTTTATTCTGTAAATACACCTTCTCAGCAAAACGTCGATTATTTAAAATGCCTTCCTCCAGCTTCACAGATCACCAATTTTTCACTCAAGTAAATCAATCACCACAATTAAACCAATTTTATGCAACATTATAATTTATGTATAAATGACCTTCTAGAAAATATATACAGTGGCACTAACAATTGAAAATACACCTTACTTTTACTTTATAAATCCTACTTTCAATCAAAGTAACACATTAACTAGAAGTGAAAACTTAATTTTATTCTTAGACAAAGCAAAAGGTTTAATTATCTTTAAAATTAAAGAAAAATCAATGACAAAATTCTAAACGAAAAATTTTCAGAGGCATTTCAAATAAACATAAGCAAATTTCTATCTCAAAAAATTGAGGATACACCAATGAAATTTTTGTTATATATCACATACAAAGACAGTGTTCATATTTGGTTGCATGTCCTTTCGCTTTTATAATGTTCTCCAAACGTCTTGGTACAGATTAGACCAATTTTTGGTAGTATCTGGAGATATTTTATTCCATTCTTCTTGTAACAATTGCTTTAAATGGGCTTTGTTCCTAATTTGGTGTTTTTGGACCTCTGTTTCAGGTGTGGCCCACAAATTTTCTATGACATTGTTGTCAGGGGACTGTGGTGGTGTGCACAACTGCTGTTTACAATGAAAAAGACACCATATTTTGATATTATGTGCCATATGTTGTTTGGGGTCATTGTAGTGCTGGAATATAAAATTTCCATCTAAACCCAATATTTTTGCACTTTTTTTAAGATTGTTGTGTATATCTATATAAAGCTTATGATCCATTATGCCATCTATAAAAACTGAATTTCCTACTCTATTTGAAGCCATACAACTCCAAACCATCACTATGTTTAACTGTAGGAAGTAAATTTTTTGGATCCAAAGCATTGTTCGGCTTTCTCCAAACGCTCTGATGACAATAGCTTCCAAAAATGCTGAATTTAGTTTCATCACTAAATATTTCTTTCAAAAGTTATCTGTCTTCAATTGATGAGTTTTTGCAAACTCCAAACGCTTTTGCTGATTTTCTTTCGAGCAACTCGACTGTTATATCCAGCATGTCTAATCACATTTCTCACGGTTTCAGCACTTACACTTCTGCCCATTATTCGAGAAGTTTCTGCAGCTAGTTTGACTGCACTTAGTTTAGGATAAATCTTGATATTTTTCAAAATTTTCCCTTTTGGCAACATCACTCAGAATACTTTTCCTTCCTCTTCCACTTTTATTTTAAATTAATCCATCGCTTTTAAATCATCCAATGATTTTCTGGACACACGAGTTGCTTCTACCGACAATTTCAGCTATTTAACGATAATATTTTCCTATCTTATGCCCCTATTACATTAGAGTTGCCGATATTTCATTTTGAGCAACTCCCGTAGACTTAACATTACGTGACGTCACAGCTCGATTTTGGGCAACTCGGACACGTCGTCCAATGATATTGCAGATATTTTTTACAGCTGCGCATTTGAAATTTGATCATTGCCAAGTTTTCGCCAAATTTTATGCCAAATGAAAGTTATTGGCGTTATGAATTGCCGAAAATGAGCAATTTTTTTGTGCATGCAGCAGCAACTCGAGCAATTCGATCGCCAATAGATGATCAACGGAACTGGTGTTGTCTTTTACTTTCGCCAAGCGGAAACAATAAGATGCCAAGAAATAACAAATTTTCATTATTGTTAATGAGTGCATGTGATAAATATATATATTTGAAAATGGCAAATATCTGTGTTAAATGCACAAAAGAAATGGAAATTGATTTTATTGAAATGCTAAGAGTAAAGCCTCTTATATGGGATGATTCAGATTCCCAATATAAATTTACTATATTAAAACAAAGAACGTATGATGAAATAGCGTCCGAATTAAAGTTAAAATATCATCGTTATAAAAATGTGTTTACACGTGATAAGAATTTTCACCTGTGTTGTTTGAGTGATCTCTTAATTTTATTAAAACTATAAATAAATATTATTTCAAAATACCAGTTTTGTTTTAGGTCTTGATAATATTATTTATTTAAGGAAAGAATATTATTTATTTAGGTCTTGACACAAAAGTTTTAAGAAATTTTTTAACCAGAAATTTTCCTTTTCACGTCGACAAAGATTAGCTCTTGATCATTCTAAACGTGAAGTTTCAAACTCTAAAATTGAGTGAAACAATAGCAAGATGGCGTAATGTAAACAAATTTTGGCTACAAATTAAATTCCCAAATAAGAATTCATCATGAAATCTGGACACCTACAGAGTAAAATATGGCAACCTTAAAAATGTTAGCCAGAAAAGCGATCTGTTAATAAATCTAGTAAAACAGCTATTTACTTATAGCAAACCTAATAAAAATCTCGAACATTCATTGGACGATGTGCTCGAGTTGCCGAAAATCGAGCTGTGACGTCACGTAATGTTAAGTCTATGGGAGTTGCTCAAAATGAAATATCGGCAACTCTAATGTAATAGGGGCTTTAAATAACCTTAATTTAAATTTTCTTACATCAACACTGGTCTCTCTCCGAGAAGCGTTTTTCCATTTAAATTTGCACAAAAGACAAAAATAACAGTCCAAAAAGTTTAAAATAACATTGCCCAAACTTAGATTATTATAGTAGCAAGCAGAATAAAAATTTAGTGCTAGTTAAACAAAAATTTCATTGGTGTATCCTCAATTATTTGAGGTAGAAATTTGCTTATGTTTATTTGAAATGCCTCTGAAAATTTTTCTTTTAAAATTTTGTCATTGAGTTTTCTTTAATTTTAATGATAATTAAACCTTTTGTTTTGTCTAAGAATAAAATTAAGTTTGCACTTTTAGTTAATGTGTTATTTCGATTGAAAGTAAGATTTATAAAGTAAAAGTAAGGTGTATCTTCAATTGTTTGTGCCACTGTATATGATAGATTTAGATTTGGAACTAGAAGTGACAGTGCAATTGGAATAAAAAGAATAATCATTTTTTTATATAAAGGTATAGCACAAATGTCGCTGTGTATTGACTAACAATATATGGTAGCCCTCTGTCTTGTGTGGAGTGACAAAACTAAATATATCAGCATCGACATAAATATAAGCAGCACTGACATAATCAGGTAATATTTTTAAAATAAAATACATCGATAGTGAAGATCCATTTTGAAGTAACACCAAAACTCAAAGTTTTGATGGTTGTGATAGGATTTTATGTGAATTACATGAATGCTTGATTGGAAGAATTGTAAAACAGCCTCATTCAAATAAAAACAAACTTACTCTACTCTGAGACTTTTCCATAGCCAAGCATCGCCATCCTTTTGGAAAGATCAGATTAAATATTAAATTATAATTTTAAGAATTTAATTCATGCAAGCAGTTTATCTTGTAAGGAAAGCTTCTCAAAAACATTTTCCTGATCATTAAATTACTTAAATTCAGTCATCCTTGAATCGTCGTGCCCTCCAGCAGTTATAACTTATATCCTTGTAATATCTGTAGTTGTTTGCTTTGGTACTAGTTTACGCCCTTTAATACACTTAACTTCTGAATATGTCCTATTCTTTTAAATTTCTTAATCACGGCTATTAGTTAAAGGCCTTTATTTAGATTTAATTTCAGATTCTAAATGCAGGAAGTAGTGTTATTGCTTTAGAAAACAAAATTTGTAATGCTTGGTGATTTTTTTAAAAATGCATGGCATTTGTAAGTCTCTGTTGATTTGCTTTCAATATCTTTCATGGAATTTATTTTATTAATCTTTATTATTAAAATTGCTGTCATTTACATAAACGGGATTTTGCACTTTCACGTTTTTATTTAAAACTTCAGCTGAAGAAAACCATTTTTTTCCTATTGACAGATTTTGAACTAAGTTTTTTTATGAATTCCTTTGTCACATGTAGCCTTTAATCCCCATTCCAAATTTGAGGCTTTCAAGTCGACAAATTGAAAATATAAGTAACAAAAAATTTTGTTAAGAATTTTTATATTTAATTATTTAAGGTCAGTACTTTTCAGAATAATATTGTTATATATTTTTGTAAAAATGTTTTTGTAATATTTATCATTTTTATTTAATGCAGATTAGCAAGATAACAGAATGTTTGAAATTCAGATTTATGATGAAAAGTTATAGTATTCAATTCTTTCTTCATATCTATGCAGATTTTATAATTTTATAACAATTTTTGAAATTTAATCATTTTAATTGGTTTTTATTACTCTAATTTTCTTGTAAAACATTTTGATTAACATTAACATTCAGTAATATGATTCAACAATTTTAAGTATTTTCTGTCATTTTTTCATGACTGAAAAGATTCAGTTTTGAATGAGATTTATCCCATATTTAATGCTTATAAGCTTTATTCTAGGTAAAGAAAAACACAATGTTCAGTCAAAAAATATGCATATTATATGAAGGAGACTAATCAGGTTGGCGAATATAATTACATGTTATATATTCTTAAAGTTTTTTAAATATAAATTTTTAAAAAATTATATAGTTATAAGTTACTTTTATACTACAGTTTAGTATTATAACTATATAAGCAGCATATAGTTATAATACTAAACAGTAAAAGGCTGAAACTGTAACTGCATGATTTTAAACTGCAAAAAAGCTGAAGAACTTAAACCTTTCATAGTTAAAAGTAATATATATTAGAAAGGTAATGTGTGTGAATTATACTCATGAAGAAATACAACATTGTTGTAATAATGTAATAGAAGCTGAAAGCTATATGAAATTACTGGTCATTAAAATTATTACCCCAAGAAGTAATGCAAACAAACTATAATTACTGATCGAATATACCAAATTAGAAATAACAAGTATTTAACCTCTTACAAAATTTGGATGCATATATTCTGATAAGTTTCCAAAACAATCAGCAGCAATAGTAGCACATATGTGAACTTGAGCACTAAGTTAAAACAGTAATTGGATGAAATGTTTAGATACCCATGCTATTAGATATTGTTTATACAGCTTTAATGCGATGCCAGAATTCATTCACCATAATGATTGGCGTATGGTAATGAAGCAGTTCTTCTGTATCTATTGTCTAGACATTTTGTATTGATGGAAGATTTGGAACATATCTTGGGAAGGGGTAACAGCTGGATATTTTTTGTATCAGTGAAAGTACGTATTATACTCATAATATGAGACCTGAATAAAGGGTAGAATCACAGGGCTAAATAGAAAAATATCGGTCTTTGTTCAAAATGGCATCAGTGTAAACAAAGGTGACTGAAAAATATATTCATACCATTATTACAGGTGATAGGCCAGTATGACAATGATGATTGCATGGTGACAGTATAAGCTCTTGATTAAGTCATCAAATACGTATGCGTCCATTTCAGTGATATTAAAAAAATTAATATTCTTCTGAAAACACAATGTCCAATTGTTTTTATGTCCAGGATTAACGTTGATTGCATCATTGAAAGTGTTCTGACATATGATATGGTGCCAAAGACAGCCGAAGTCATGGTTGTCGAATTTACCTTTCATGATGATGATGTAGTAATTGTTTGGGAAGGCACTTGTTCATTTCTTGATTCATGGATCATCATATCGTGGCTCTAAAATTCATTAAGATCATATGAGTATCATGTCTGTCTCCTAATTTGTTATTGATAGTGGGCAACTGAGATTCAACATAGCTTTTCCTGTAACCTTCCTCAATCCACCAATTCCATAATATGTAAACAGCTATAGAATTTAGACCGACACTAGCAGCAGTACTGCGATATCATAAACAACATTCTAGATAGACTAAAATGCGAGTTCAATTAAAGTCAGAAACACGCTGGTGAGCAGTTCATGTCATAAGGGAAAAAACCAGGAGAATTCTTAAGCATTTACTCTGATTGATGTACATGCAAAAAACCCAAAGGCAACATTCTTCTTTTGATAACAGTGGTTATTTCGAACTACAAGGGTTTTTACTCCCCCCCCCCCCCAAAAAAAAAAACACGTTTTGTTGTTTTTGAATCGCGATATGCCTAAAATATAAGATTAAAAACATTTTATTAAAGGGTATCGCTGTAGACACAATCGAACCATTTTATATGAGAGCCTATATATTTTAATCCAGTCTAATGCATTTCTGCTTTAGTGGATGATGGAGTTATTACGAGCAATGATGAAATTATTTAAAATATACTATGGCTTGGAACTTCTTTGAGTTATTGTTTTCTACTGTAGACTTTTCGGAGTATTCTATTTGAAATAGATTGATAGTTAAATATTTAGTTTCACTTCTCAAGATTAATCATAATGCGTTTTTAAAAATGAAATTCCAACTCCATTAATTTATTAATTATTTTAAAGTTTTATAGTAAATTATAAGGACTTATTTTTTTTTAATTTCTTCTAATAGAGGTTGCCTATCACTGATTTAGAGAATCATTGTGTACTCACATGGAAAAAAAGTATATCCATCTGTTCTGCAAAGAGAATAATTATCATTTGGAATATGATTGAAAAACTTTTCGTTTCTGATTTTAAATTTCCCGCAACAGAAATTCAAATTTTTCTAAATCCCAATTTGGATAATTCAGTGTTTAAGTTACTATAAGCAGTAGTTCCTATGAATCAGATAAAGTGACTAATAAAAACTGAATATCTTTTTACATATTAAATACTGAAGTTCATGAAGCATAAGTAATTTAAAATAGATGAATTTTGTTTGTCTCTCAACGATCAATTTTTGCACACAAAGGCTAATTAGGCCGGGAAGATGAATATAAAATGATTTTAGCATTTTGAATCATTCAATGAAATTTACCCACAAAGGGTTATCCAAAGGCGATGGTTTAAAATTGAAATCCAAAAACCCATTCATACGTCACCAATAAACAAGACTTCGAAGGCTGGTATCATCCAATCTTATGCTGATTTTATTTCAAAATCAAAGTGAATTAGAGCTTTCACACTTTTAAGGATATGATTTGTAGATTCATAAGGAAACAAGCGCAATATCCATCATTGAATGAAAAGGCAACCCTACCTAAAATCTGAGCACAATTTTTAAAGAATGGGAGAAACTCGCGGATCACACGGAGAAAATTTGAAAACAGTATACACTGCTGGTCCCCCAAATTGCAAAACACCAAAAAAACAAGAGATATCACAATTGTGTCTCAAAATTTATTTTATAGATAATATGTTGACCATGTATCAAATGATTAAATTTATAGACTTCTGTGAAGTGTGGTTTCTACCAAAATCAATAACCAGATTAGCTGTCATTGTTAGAGATCACCGCTGCCACAGGCATTGATTCAAAGAGACTTCGGATGTGTTCTTGGGATAGAGTAGACCAAGCAGCTTCTACACGTTGCCAAAGTTGATCTGCTGTGGCAGCTGGAGATATAATCTGAGTCAATCATTGATCAACCATGGATGACATGTTTTCTATCGGTGAAAGATCTGGAGAACAAGTCGGCCAGAGAAGCAAATTTGTTGTTGTTAATGACACTTGGCAACGCCAAGCCCGCCCGTCAGAGAGACTAGGCGAATGAAGTCAGAGAGGGAGCGTCTTCCGTTTTTTAACAGAACACCCTCCTACGAAGGTGGAAGTACGACCTTTGGCTCATAGATGGCAGCACCACCTGAACCTTCCAATTTAGAGATTGAAACCAGTGAAGACCCAAAGCCTGGCTCCAACCACCCCCACAGGTATTAATTTGTAATGGGAACGTGGAGGACATTGCGACCAGACTGATTTAACGTGCCCCAGTAGCAAATTTAATCTAGTGATTGATGAAGAACCCTTGGACAATGCGTGCCACGAGTGGTCGCGCATTATCCTGTTGAAATATGGCTGTGGGCAAACCCTGAAGGTACGGAAGGACAACTGGCTCCAACACCTCGGGGTACAGCGTTGGCTGTTTAAAGTACCTGGATAGGGTACTAGAGGAGTGCTAGAAAAATATCCAATACCGACCCATACCATAATACTCGGCACAGGATCAATGTGGCAGATCATAACACAGTTGTTCAGCATCCTCTCTCCACAGTGTCTCCAACTCAAATGCGACCATCGTGGTCTTGCAGATAGAAGCGTGACTCACCAATAAAGACAATTTCATTCCATTCTGACGTTTACATCCTTCTTTCATCGCACCATTGGCGGTGGAGACGTCTGTGGTTCTGGGTCAAGGATAGACGTAGCAATGGACGTCTTGCGGACAGATCACTCCGCTGTACGCACAGACTTTGAATGATGCTTTACAGACTGAATATGCTATGCCATTGTTTGTGATTTGGCTGAGCGATCCATCACTGCCATGCGCACAATTTGCCTGTCATCACGTAAATTGGTGTACTGAGGTGAATGCGATCGAACACGTCGGTCCGTCATACCCTCCTGCATCCAACGATTACATATCCCCATTACAGTTATTTGGTTTCGTCCAACACGACCACCGATTTCCCTGGAAGATAATCCACAATCTTCGTAAGCCACTATCCTTCCTCTATCGAAGTCGAGTACTTGGTCAAAAAATTATCATTGTTTGTTGCGAGGCATAATTGATTGTTAAAAAAAAATATTGCCGAATTTGAAATTGTTGAAATCTTGAAGTTTTGAATAGTGCTTTGAAGTGGCGCCACAGGCGAGCGTGATCTGCGTCTGCGCTGAAATTTTAATCATTTGCGTATCTCACCTCCACTAATGTATGTTGTAATTTCAGGTTATTTGGTTGCTTCCTTCAGGTTGTTGCATTTACAGTGTTCAGCAGCGTGTTCTAAACTATGAAAAATTATTACAAGGATAGTTCAAATATCTGAACACTGGCATGAAATTGGTAAATAATTAGAAATCGAAGTCAAGGTAGTGACTTATTGAGAAATTTGGCAACTCTGCTTGGACGTAGAAATATCCTTGATATTTTTTGATTGTCGTTACAATTAACATTTCACCAAGGTCCATATATAAATAGTAATTTTCATTCGACTTATTTGCATAATATTCATACCTTCGATAGACAATATGTTTTGTCAATTTAATTCAAAACAAGAATCTTTAGAACATCATGTTAATATAATAGGCATTAATTTTTCTGAAAGGAAATTAAAGCTTCCATAGAAAGTTGTTCAATACGAAAAAGAGTCAGAAATAATGCAAAATCTGATTATTTTAATGGCAGCTCCATCGCATCGACCAGAATGGAAATTCCAAGTAAATTTGGAATGTTATTTACTTTGGTGCATTAATAAGTCTAAACATTTGAAATGCAGGATATTTTTTAAATTTCGTTATAATATTATTTAAAAACAATCTGTTTACAATTTGAAAATTCTTATCATATTATACCTTGCTTTAGTTAAAGGGTTAATGTAGCTTAATTTATGAGCATAGTCGAATGACATTTGATTCAGAATTTTTCAAAATCAATTAAAATTCTTGCATTGCCTACTTTACATTTCAAAGTTTGAAACATTTTTCACTTAAGAGCTACATACGTATTGCTCAAGTACACATTGTATCACTACCATAACAATAAATAAGTATGTATTTAACAAACTAAGTGTGTTTATTCAACTAACTAGATTTTCTTTGAGTGATGTCATATTATGACCACTATTTACTGTATCTTTAAATATTAGCTACGTTGATGTAATAATCCCTATTTTTGGAATCAAATTTTAGTGTAAAATATGTTCATGGCTGAGGTATCAACATTTAAAATTTATAAATAATCTTTGGGACAACCTTTAAAAATACCATGTCTGTTAGTTATTTTTGTAACAGATATGACACACCCCAAATTATCATTTTCACAGTTTTCGAATTTATAGTTTCATTTTTTCCTGTAATTTGTTTCAAAAAGGATGAAATTGAAATGTTCATTTTACAATATTTTTAGCAGAAAAAATTTAATATGCTAATTTTGTTACAGACTCAGTATGACAAAGATTAAATGCTCAGTGATTTAATAAGAAATTTATAAATTTTGTTTTTGTTAGAAAGCCGAGAGTAATTTTTTATACAAAAAAAAAAACAATTGCTTCAAAAAAAAAATAAATAAATAAATAAAAAATAAAAAAAACCATTGAAATTTTGGTAATTAGAATGAATTTTTCGGTTTTAATAGTTGAATTCAAGACTTTCACTTTTAAAGTTATTGAAAGGTAATTAACTGTAAAAATCAATTCTCAAAGCATTCATGAATTTCTAGTCGGTAATTGTATGGTTAGCTCCAAGAGGGTATGATAATTGTAGCTGTTCACGTAAACTTAGACTGTGTGTGGACTTGCAAAGCAAAATAGAATACTTTCAAGTGCTGACCCAATTATATTAGCCCTCGAAAGCAGACAACCATAGAGCAACGACAAAAACGTTATTTAAAAAACAGAATCTATTCTGTCAATTAGAAGGATGATAGTAAATGTTAAAGTTTAAAAAGGAGTGCCATTTTTAGTGTTTTTTAAAATTAACAATTTATGTCTTGTATAGTTCACTCGCGTAAGAACCTAGCATAAACTTACAACTTTAAAAAATTTCTTACATATGAAATCATTTAAAAATATATTCGAAGAAAAATAATTATAGTATGCTTCATAACTTGATTCTATGTAATTAATGTTTGTGTTTCACAGTCATATTATTAGCCTTTTATTATTAGTTTTTAAAATAGTGTACATATCTATATATTTTTTATTACAGAACATGTAAAACTTTTCATTATCTATGATAATATGTTAAAAATGAACAATTTGAAAGAAGAACAAAATGGTAGTAATTTTAAATAATTCTTTTAGTAAAAATGGGAAAATAATTTTAACAATTTAAGATAAATTATATTTATAGTATAACA
>JAPDSC010158021.1:10486-23386 GCA_026290005.1 Latrodectus geometricus | reverse complement strand
TTATTTAATATATATATATATATATATATATATATATATATATATATATATATATATATATATATATATGTGTGTGTGTGTGTGTGTGTGTGTGTGTGTGTGTGTGTGTGTGTATATATGTGTTTGGTCATCAGTGTAACATACAGTAGTGAGAAAGTTGTACTTAAAGGAAATAGAAATTAATTGCGTAGTATGTTGTCATGATGTTAAGCATATGAAAGAAAAGACAAATAAGAAAGGATTTATGATATCACAGTTTATTTCAAAAACAAGTGTTCATCGTGTTCACATTACAGAACATTTCTGATTTATTCACACTTTGCATTACTCAAGCTTTAATAATATATAGTCATTTGCATACGTTAGTGCATATTCAAATTCCGGCATGATAAATAAAGAAGTTATTTTGAAGCATTTTCTCTATAACTATAACAGGTTATACATAAAGATTGGTTCTACCTCTTGTCTACTGGTATAGTTCCTTCATAAGAAGATTTAAGAAAAGCAACTTGGGTAACATTCATTGAAAATGCCGATAAATCCTGCAAATTAATATAGACACTTTCTACTTAATACTGATAAATAATTAACACTATAAAAAGAGTAAATGGAAAATACATTAAATTTTTTTTATCATTAATACATGTAAACAGTGATGAATCTTAAATTAAATGGGACAGGTTCTTAAGCGGAATTTTTTAACCACATCTTTTTCCGTAATTGAAGTTTCTGTTTTAGTTTCAAGAAAATTGTTTGAAAACACTTATGTATTAAATTTTTGGAAAAATTTGTTATTTAAAGGTGTTTCTTGTTGAAATAATCAAGTCTTGTTTCCTTTTATTCTAAATGTCTTTATTTTATTAAGTTACTTTAATGTTTATATAATAACTATTAATGAAAAAAGAAAAACAATTTTTTTTTTAAAAATAAAACTAATCATGATGTTTAATTTTTAGAAAATGTAATTCTTTCTTGATAGTATCATAAATATAATCGAAAAATAAATTTCGTGTTGATATTGTTTTTTAGTTTTATGAAATCATAATCAGTATGATTTTAATAATTTGCTTTAAAATAGTAGTATTTCGATAAAATTATGAAAAAAAGAGAAATTAATTAAAAATCTTTATAATATCATTATAAATAACGAAATATAACTATTAGTCACCACTTTTTAATTTTATATGCCTAATAGATTTATAATGTCTTAATCATCATTCCATACATTTGTGTTTTATCTTCATAAACTATTTTAACTTACCGTCTTATTGCAAAATTTCTTTTTTGACAAGGTAATTAGTTAATGGCCTTGTATTTATTATTTATGTGTGTGAATTGATATCCTGTTATTTTACATTTTGTATCCCTTTATAATCCATTTAACTGACAGTAAATATTACTCGATACAATGGCAAGAACAGGAGCATAAACAGAGAACGTAGTTCAAATGTCAGCAGTAGTGAACGTTGGAATGAATTATCTGATTATTATGTAATACTGTGGGTTTCTCCTTGAGATATATATACACTATATGATTTATTGTCACCGGACACATCACTCCAAATAAACCATCTTAATGCGAAGTTAATACACTTTACTGATGATATATAAATACATGCAGAACTTCTCGAACATGAAATGAAATTTTCTGCCACGATGAGTCCACGAAAAGAATTGAATACATTTGAAAGGGGTATCCTAGTATATACCCATAAAAAAATTTGGGCATTCGGTGACAGAGAAACGTCATGGAAATATTGAATCGAGATACTGCTTTAGTAAACTCAAAAAATTATATACTCGAGACTTGAAAAGCCTAAAGTGTGTTAATCGAAACCATAACAGATATCTTTGACAGATATCGCAGAAAATTTACGTCTCAGGTCAGATAGACTGGTCAATGACAGGAATATCTGTCGAAAGGTGATAGCCTTTGATTTTCATGATTTTCATCACTCAAACATTAATCAATACCAGACACGTTTATAAAAGTGCAAAACATCATAATTGGAAATTGGAACAGTTGTAGAGTATCATGTAATGGGAAAAATCACAATATATGGCCTGATATTTTAATGGACATGTAAAGACTTGGTAAATGCCTCGCGAACGATGCTAACCAATATGTATTCGTCAATCGTGAAATTTGATGAGGATAGTCTTTGAGTTTGGGATTTTTTACCTCCTGGATTTAGCTTTGTCTGTTACTTTTAAAGGACTAAATAAAGTCATGACTTTTGATGTCGATGATTTCTGATGTGTTCAAAGAAACTTTCGATAATAACATGCTTCCGATAAGATGGAAATGGCTTGGAATTAATCTATTTTTTCATCAAGATGATGTATTTTTCTCTATTTGATGTCTTGTGTTATGGTTTGACAATAATTTGGTGAAAGTGCATCTGACAGAGTCAAAACCATGAAGTGAACCATACAGAACAATTTTGGGCTGTGTTAAAGTATTTATTATGTAGCAGATCCAATCAACCACAAAAACCAAACATGAGCTATTCACCGTGTTACAAAAGAAATGTAACACAATTCTACCATTAAGACTTTAGGAAATATCAAGAGGGAAAGACAGCCAGAGGTCTTATCAGGTGCCTTTCAAATCAACAGTATTCTGTGTCCGGTGACTTTTATCCAATAGTGTATAATAAGAGTCAGTTCTAAAAGATAGCCCTTACAATCAGAGCATGCCATGTAAATCATCGATATGAGTTATCGTTATTCTGAAGAATTACTGAATGCCACCGAATATTTAAGACCATTTTATCATCCCATTTCATAGATGTAGATTTTATTTCATATTCATAGAAAGCCTAATTTGAATTCTAAGAGACTAGAATGATATCACAGCCGAGGAAATATCAAACAAACAGTACAGATGTAGTATTATCCCTTTTCGCCAACATTCATTTTTGGTTATATTTGAATCTGGAAAACCACCTTTAAGGAAGACATATGCCTCTACATTATACGCATAATATTCACTTTCATAATATATTTGGTCATCGAATTAAAAAAATGTCGTCAAAAGAGGAACGATACTGCATTTGTTGATGCTTAAACAAACATTTAAGCTGTACAATTATCCACACCAACAATAAATTTGACAGGACTTCATATATATACAAAATTAATAAAATTTGTGCATGAGAGAGAATAGAATATTTGATCACAAGTGTAGAAGTTCATTTAATTTACTAGCTAGGCGTACGAGCTTTTACATATTGCATACATGCAAAGTGTCATTTACATATTGCTGGCTGTTGAATACATACACACAGAGCACTTTCTTTACATCAAAATATTTTAGATTAATTTAATGTACATATTTCATTATTATAATAATAATTATGTATATATATATAATGCTCTATCTGTATCAGGAAGAAATGAATGGAATTTATTATTATCCATAAAATAAAAGTATTATGATAATGAAACCCGTAAAATACAGGCTGATACAGCATCCACCATTTTGATGCCCAAATCCTGACTTATTTGACAGTAAAATTCTTTCCTCAGTACAAAGTAAACACTGTACTGACGAAAATATTTTTCCACAATAGATGCTCAATCGACAAATTCTTCAAAAACAATAATGTATTCAGAAATATATTTTTAGGTTTACCAAGTGGATTCTCAATAAGATTGCAAAAATATATTTTTGTAAAAATTACGTAAATTTATAAGTCAACTTTGGTGATAAACTACCAATAAATAACTTGGCTGAAGTTGACATTTTCTTTTAAGTTTAAAGTAGTAAAAACTACCAATTTCAATTATTTTGGGAATGATTTTTTTACTGCGTAGAAATAAATAATTATAATAAAATATCATATTTTCATTTACATTCGGAATCAAAATCTGTATTTAAAAAAATAAAAATAACACAAGATTACAGCGGGCATCAAAATGGCAGACACGTAATCTTGATATATAAATCTTTTGAGATTGCAAATAAAATAATGACGTATAATGTTTTGTGATTTTATGTAAGTTATATTTTTCACATCATGAAACTTCTCCGTTGACTTCCATAAGAAATAAAACATTTTAAATTGTATAAAAAAGATTGGGAGAGAAAAATTAGTCCCTCTATGTTTCAGCTGTAGGAGCGTCATTTAGTGTGCGGAGTTATACATCCGCTTCCGGTTTTTTCATATAAAATAATAGTCCATCGTTGTATGAAAGCAATTGTAGAAAATGTTGGTTTTCATTACCTATGCTAAGAAGCACACAAAGGCAGAAATGAAATTAGATTTAATTACAAATGGAAGTTATTTGAAATTTTCATTTGTAAGTATATTGCTTAATCATTTAGTCGAAATATTTCATTTAAGTACATCGCAAATCACATTCTCTTATATTTACTATCGATCAACTTTAAATTGTTTAGTTGATGCCGCCAAAAACAAAATTGCATAGTTTGCTATAATATTTTTTTGAAAAAAAAAAAAAAATTCAAATAATGTTTCTATAGTATTAGTAGTATATAATATACAATAAGTTTTAAAATATTCAAATGCTGATAGTAACTAATACTGTATATATATTTGAAGAAAATGCAAAAAATTACCGACCTTACTCAGACATTGTCTTACATAATAATTATTAATCGAGGCATAATAAACAGATTGTAATAAATGTCTACGAGATGTTTAATTTTAATATTTTGCATTATATGCCAATACATAAGAAAGGTTGTCCAAATCCATAGGCCTATTTTTTATCTATCAATTTATAAATGCTATTTTAATAATTCTGCAATGCATTTATGGCAATTGAATGTTGTTTTAAATACATAGATTACACCAGAGAAATTAACTATATTTGTTTTGGAGATCGCTAAAAATGACTCCAATTTCTAGATAAATATTTAATTACAATATTTTTTTTTTGAATAAAATACATTAATCATTAAAGTCAGACTTATGCAGTGAAAAAAACTTTATAAAACAAAATACACTTTTATTTTTATTTTAGTGCAATATTGAGTTGTTTCTGTTTAGATTTTTCTGATAAAGACATTATCCTGGAGAACTGAGGATCAAATCAATGCGCATTAATTTGAAGAAAATAGGGGGATCAATTCTCTTCACTGAAATGATTAAATGAAGATTAAGTTAACAGAAAGCTATTTTTATTTATAAAAAAATTATGCTTCCTTACCGAGCAAAGAAACTCAGTTTGGCATTAAAGTTAATCCGATGTTTTCTCAGAGATTCCGTTTCAAGTCCAAAATAATGGATGTTAGTGGGTTTTTGAAAATATCAATGGAAATTTAATCTTACGATAGAGATTGCTGCTATTGCTCAGGCTGCTTATAAACTGGAATCAGAAGTTGATTACCTAGTTAACAGATTCCCTAATTTTTAACCCAAGAAAATATTTGAGGCTTACAGATTACAATTTTCAAACAAATTTTACCTTTTTTGGTATGTTAGTTCTCGGAATTTCGATAATGCTTAAAGAACTTGGATTTAGCTTTAAGTGACGACGTTCAGATCAAGCGTCAAATGAGCTTCGATATAAATTAATGCAAATAAAATTATTGAAATAAATAAATAGTTTTATTTAAAATAATCTGATTTACATTAATTTGTATTAGTCCATACCATAATTATTTTATTTTAATTACTTTAACTCTTTTCAAGGATGTTCACTGTATTACTGTTTAGATTTGCATAAAAATTTTATTACAAAGTTGAAGATTTTCTGTCTATACTTTTAATAAAAGGAACTTTTTTCTTATCAACTTATAATAATATCCAAGAATATGTGCTTTTCTTTCTTAACCTTGACATAAACTGTTTGGAACAGCAATCTTTTCAATATATATATATATAAAATATCAGTTTTAATTAATCTCTTTGAAAAATGAATATCTAGTTTTATATATATATATATATATATATATATATATATATATATAAACGAGAAATACATTTTTCAAATTTTAATTAAAACTGATATTTTTATATCTCTTAGCTATTTAAAATTTAAAAAACAACTGGTGTGTGCTTGAAATGCTGATATAAAAGTAGTTTTAACTTGAGGATATATTCTATTCATGGTCAAAAATATATGTCATAGGTCACTTAAATGTTGATTTGTTTTTATGTATTAGTGGAATCAATAGTTTCGTATCTCAGGATTTTTGGACAATCTTTATTGGCATTGTTCCAGATAAACATGGTTAAGGTTAAATATTAATTAATTTTAACTGAGCATATCTTATTAAATATAAATATTTTTTTTAAGCAGATAATATTTTGTTGAAAAAATATAATAAAAATTAATGTTTTTAACCAAAATTCTTGGTAAACTTTTGGTATCAGTTTTGTACCTAATGATAACCAATTATTATTATTTTTTTTTCATTAGTTCATAATTACTAATAATTAGATATTTTACTGAAATCCAATCAAACTTAAATAAAAGAATCAAAATATATAATAGTTAGTTTTAATTAATGATTTCGTAATTTAAAGTGCTCTAGTTTAAGATCGTTCTAGAATGAATTTAATTCATTACTTTTTGCATGCCTTATTTCAAAAAAGAAGAAAATGGTTATTTTTAAAAATGTAATGAAATAGTTTTAGCAACTTGTTTCTTTTGCGATTATTAAAAAAAAAAAAAAAAAAAAAAAAAAAAAAAAAAAAAAAAAAAAAAACTATGCACGCACACGCACAAGTACATATTTTCAAAATAACATATTTCCAACTTAATTTGCGTATCACAGCTGGCAATTGAAGGTGACGATGTGTTCCCATCAAAGTTATGCAATGCTACATAATTTTGCGATTGCGAATGAGTCAGTTTAAAATCTTGATTGGCAGATTGCCACAATCAAAATTAATATTTCATTAAAATACACTTAATAGTATGACATAGTTGTGTGTGCACTAACTTTTAAATAATACTAAAATTTTAAAAACTTGGACAGGTACAGTTAACAATAAAAGATTTAATTTGTGACTTCTTTATTTTTTATTATCTTATATAAAATATTTTCGGCCGTCTTCATTCAACGGAGCTGCTGATAAAATTTGAATAACTTCATGTTCTAAAAATGGCACAATCTACGAAGGAATCTTTTTATTTAAAAAAGAAAAAAAAAGTGAGAGATCAGAGGAAATTAATGCCTCTCGTAGACATTTTTACACGTATAAATATCGAACTGTGAAAAATATTAAGCAATCGAGTATTTTAGAATCATTTATATTTATTTATAAAAATAAAATCACTCCCTCTTATATGTCTTTTCGACAGAAATAAAAAAATTATGTGAAGTTAAATTATTTGTTAAAATGAAATCGCTATTTTGTGATATTAAATTTTTAATTCTTTATTAAAATTTTACTATCCTCAAGTTTTTTTTTCTATTTTCCAAATTTATACATTATTATTTTTAAAACAATATCATTATTTTAAATTATATCATTATCACTTTTACTTTGTAAGATATTTTTTGATAGAAAAGTGAGCGTATTAACGTAATATTAAATGTTATTCTCAGAGAAAAATATTGAAAATATTTTTTGTTTTATAAAAATATAAATTTATAGAATATGTTGCCAATTATTTCACTTCTCTCAAAATAAAACTAAATGATACTTTAAGTAATTCATGATTTTTTATAAGAAAAGTATGATTTCAATAGTATTTAAAATATATCGATTTGTAAAGATATTCATTATTTTTGCATTAATCCATATAGTGAAGTCAACTTAAGACATTAAAAGGAAAGTTTATTTCTGAAAAAGAATCAAATGCTATTTTGTTCAGTAAGCCCTTGTGCGAATTTAGTTTTATGATTTGTAAAATAGATTCATATAGCGCGCGAGTATCGATAATACAGTACTTTTTTAGCAGCTTAAAAGAGTATAATTTAAAAGCAGTTGAGGAACAATTTATAATTTCTATATTTTGGTGTATGTAAATTATTTTCACAATGCCTATATTCATTTACATATACTTTTTTTTTTTATCCAGGTTATCTAAGATTTTTATGTATGCATTGAAATTAACGTCCGATATCTACAATGAGATCATTTGGATGCATTCCAATAACTTCAACCATGACTAATACCTTTCTCTGATGTCTTAGTTTGGTTACAGAGAATATTCCAAAGATTATTTCTCATCTGGATGTTCCATTTACAAATGGGTCCTACTGCTTTCTGTATGCGTTGAAACAGATCGCTTTGTTGACTTCGAATAGGATTTCGCCTTCATATTCACACCCATCCGTTTTCTGGTGCGACGCTGATGCGGGGGCGTGACACTCTGCCGGACTTGTTAATGCCGGATATTCGGCCCGATGTACTCGACGGAGACGTGACTATGCAAGATGGATGTGAGCGAGAGGCAGACCGGATGTTGCAAAAGCGAAAGTCACTTTGTCCTGGAAGAATGGTGGACAGGAAGTTTTTAGCATTCCTTTGAGTCAGGAGCTTCACAGACAAAATCTGAAGGAGAAAATGTAAAATAACAGATTAAATTCATGGACTAGATTACTTCTGTGTATAACAGTAAAGACAAAATAGGGAGAATTTCAACTTTGAAATTAATCTTAAAAGGGAAATTATCCGACGAAATTTTGGACGTCTAAATTTAGACGTCCAAAGTTTATTGAGATCTTTAGATCCATTGTCGTACAGATGTCAAGTAATTTCTTTGGCATGTCCTTTTTAGAAGAATTTTTCGCTACTTTTCTCGTCTAGCAGTCCAAATTTCCAATTATCCTTATCAAATGATCAAAAGTCTGGAAGACTTTCTGTCAGGAGAAACATTCCATTTTGATAACCTTAGTGTTTTAATTACCAAGAAGAACAATTAATTTTAATACTTATGAATTTCTTATAAATTTTTTCAAAGGAAACAAAAGCAAATTTCTTGTGACCTTCTAAACGAATATTCATATTGTAGATTGTATTATTTAATGAGTTCTTTATATTATACAATTTGGATATAATAATGAATATGGGTGCCTATTCATTATTAGGCATCCATTCATTTTTAACTTTATTCAAAACATTTTTTCTTTAGAACATGAGTTAATGGTTGGTTGTTTGGTTGGATTTTATGGCGCAAGGTCCAAGCTGCGCCAAAAATTAAATTTTAAAGAAAATCTTTGAACCCTTGTTTAAAACCCAAGCTCAACATTAAAATGTTAAAATATAAAAATAGTTGTATATAGTTTAATTAAAGTCTTAATAAGTAAAATTTATAAAAGGAAGATACAATTAAAAATTAAAAAATTCAATTCATTTAATTTAAATAAAATGAATAAAACCAACTGCCCTTAAAAAGGCAAAAAATTTTCTGTGGGGTGGTTCCCCCACTAAATCATATATGGTTAAAAAGTTTGTTGCAAAAAATTTAACATGGTAAACGTTAAAATCAGGGCATGAAATTAAAATATGAAAAACAGTAAAGAGTTCATCAAACACACGTTTCACTCCATGGATTCAATTCACTTAGAAATAGATGAAGAACATGAGTTAAGAAGTTTTAATTTCTATTTGAAATTCGTGTTTACACTTGCATATTTTCGTGCTTTTATTAGAATCTGTTCTCCTTTTTTGAAATAAATTTTAATACATGGATTTACTTATATTTTCATTATTAATCCACCTTCATTCAAAACCTTTGTGTAAACAGTACACCTGTACCATTTCTTAACACTAGTTCGATAAGTTTTTTGTAATATCTTTAAAAAATAAACTATTATAACAAATAAAAGGAAGGAAAAATACATTATAGTTCTCTTTACATAGAAATGTATAAACTATAAGTCATTCTCTCCCATTTACATTTATAAATCTATTTCCACATTATAATGGGAAGCGTCATGCACACTTTACACCATCTGTGACCAGACTTGCCGACTGAATGAGAATGTGACCCACCGCGTTGTTTGACAGTAAAATAATAAAGACCAATGATCTTTTTTCATAGTTATTTTATTGGAAAATTAAGGTTCCCTTACAAATTGATGAAGATAAAAAAAGAAGCTTTAAGAGGAAATTTAAGAAATAAAGATACAAATCTCAGTTGTCTTTTAAAAAGAAAGAAATCTTATATTGAAAAAATCTTATTTTAAACTAAGCAATAGTCTAAACTGTGAAAGAAATGTGTGTGAAATTGTACAGTATCTTCGATATGAGAAAAAAAAATTTAAATATACAGCTCTTTTCTGGGTGATAACAATAGAAAAAACTGGAAAAGTAAAATAATCGGATTGATAATAGCTGCCAAAAATTTGTTTTGAATGGTAACATCATTAAGCAAAATTAAAAATCTATTAACATATAAACGAAATGAAGAATTTTTAGTTTATCGAGGCTTTATGAGAAATAAAGATTGATTCAGAAAACGCAAAAACGTTTTTAAATCATATATAAATATTTAAGAATAAATTACATATGTTGTTAAACAAACTGCAAAAATTTATTTTAGAAAAATTAAATCTTAGATAAGAAAAGATAAACAACACTATTTTCAGCTATGACGGATATGGGCATTTTTAGAAGGAAAACTCCTTACAGTCCTTATATTGAAAAAATAAAAAATAAAAAAAAAAGATTTAATGTGTTTAAATTATTATATTTTTATTTTGAGTAGTAATGTTTCTGTAAAATTTATGGATGAATCTAATTTATGTGTTACGTCATCATGAGCTTTAAAAAACAAATAAAATACTTTAACTATTGGAAAACACATCCAACAGCTTGTATGAAGGTAAACTTATTCAAAGATTAATTTTTAAACTATGTACCATAATTTAAAATTGCTTAAAATAGATGAATTTGAGCTTCAAAGCATTATTAATATTAGATAATTCTCCATATCACCAAGAAAAATTCAGTAATTCCAACGTCATGAAATAGTGTTCCCACTATCTAATATTTCTTCATTATTCCAACAATTGGATCAAGGTATTTTATACTTTAAAATTCATTACGTAAGTGAATTACAATGGATTTTATAAGTAACTAATTCAAAATTTGATGGTGAGAAAATTTGGATGTAATTTTCAGTTAAACACTGCATCGACATGGTTTCTTGATTGCGGAAAGAACTGGAAACATCAATGTTAAATACATGTTTTAAGAAGATTTTGTTATTTTCAGTTGCAATAGAAAATTGCTTGAATCGTTAGAAAAGGCCACGTAGGTTGGACAAAAAAAGATATCAAATTGATTCTAAGAGAAATAGAACTTGGAATGATGACTGGTAAAGCTAAAAATCTACTATTAAAGAACTTAGGACACTGCATAAACTTTGCTAAAAATCTGGAATTATTTTCCTTGAATAATTCCAGACCTAGCTGACCAGACTGAATGCTGAAAGATGACCTAGCTACCTTCTATATAAAAATAAGAAAGCTTCAGACCCTAGTTGAATTCTGAAAGATGGAGAATATAATGAAAGTTATAAAACTGTCTCTATTTTTATATAGAATCTACAAAGATCTTGCGTTAACAAAAAATTATCAAAGTTACATTTTTTAAGAAAAAAAGATAGAAGAGTCATTTGTACTGAAAACTGTTCTAATTTTCGAAAGGATAATGAATATGTTTCAAAATGGACTAAAAGTACAGAGCCTAGCATACTTAAAGGGCATCATTTTGATGTCTTTCTGAAACCATATGGAAGATTAGCCTTTACTTTTTTAACCATTTATCGACATTGAAAAGTTTTGCCATTATTTTTTTAAAATCTCCAAAAACTTAAATTGCATTCAAATCGTGCAAATCAATTTATCTACTAAAAAGATGAATTTGGGTACAAATTATAATAACTCCAGTTAGAAAAAAAATGCAATATCCAGAAAGGTACTTTTGAGTTGAAAAAGTTTCAATAAATACAAATTTTATTGTATTTTATATAAATTATAAAAATTTCAGAGTCACCAAGCATGCAAGCATGTTTAGGCTGAGCAGTGCTGTCTGAATTGTTGCTGAAATCATTTGAACAGAGAGCAGTAACAAGAGTTTGAAAACAGTCTGCAGATATCTGCTAGTAGTAAGCGTAAAAATGAGACTATTCCTCTTTGAAGAAAGAGAACGTTTTCACATCTTCGGGAAAATTTCCGAATGTGCTGGAGTCATCGGATTTCACAATTGTTCAGCAGAAGTTAAAATATTCCGTAATAGCAGAACTATGCGAATTTGGAAGTATTGTATAGACGAGAGCAGGACAACTTGAAAATCTGTGATTGAATGTCGAAAGGAAACGTTAATCCTCAATGATAAATACCTGGTCCATCTGGTGCTGATAGAGGATACTGCTTCATTTAGATTGTTTGGAGCACGTCGATCCACTACTACAGATATATTACTGCATATTTGACAATGTGAATAACAAACTTACCACAGTGAAGAAAGCGGCAAAGAAAAGCAGAAGTATGCTCCACCACTTCTCCACGATCCACTTCTTCAAAATGGCAACGCCTTCGGGAGACATGAGCAAGTTTCTTAATGTCGCTAATGGTCCGGAAGGATCGATCTGCAACAAAAAACACATTATATTATAAATCAAATTTTCAGTATTTTGTAATATTTAGAAACATGGGGATACCATGTAAATAGAATATACAACCCTATTATTTTTTTACGCACAAATTATCCCTAAGTTTACATTTAAAAAGTTCTGAATTAAAAGTTCAGGCAGCAATGGGTTTCTTTGTCAAAGCTGATGGATGAATAACTCGTCTTATTCAAGTTGTTGTCAGGTAAATGTTTTTAGCTTTCTTCGGTTACTATTGTTCCTTTAATAAAGATTGCCTGTCAAAATGACCTAGATAATGCATTTTCTGCAACATTATTCTAGGCATGGAATGACAAGTGTATTGTACCTAGACTATCAATTCCTTAAGGCGAG
>JAPDSC010158019.1:0-10128 GCA_026290005.1 Latrodectus geometricus | reverse complement strand
ATATATATATATATATATATATATATATATATATATATATATATATACGAACAGTTTACGAACTTCTAATTTCCTATTAGCATATAACTTTCCCTTCACGAATTTATTTTTTGTTTATTTATTTCGATTTTTCTGCATAGGATATTCATTACATTCTTTCATCTTTGGTAAATCTTATGATATCTTTGTTTTCAGTTACCTTTTTTGATCATAATTGTATCTTTGTCTTTATTTCTTATTAATGAATTTTTAATTTTATCTGGGGATTCTATGCTTAAAATATTTAATTTCTTAAATGTAACTGTATTTAATTCAATATAGACTAATATTTCAACTACTATTAGTCTCCCCATCTTGGGGGAGACTAATAGGAGCTGGAATATCCACGTCATATCTTTCAGGATCAACTATACACTATCAAAGTGGGAAACTACAATACCACGATTAGGTGTTAACAGCATAATATGTGCATTAATTTTTAAATTTAAATCACAAATTTTGCTATTAAATTTTCAGGATGTAGACTTTAGTTTGGTTAATTGTTACAATATTTAGTTGATTTTTAGAAACGTATCGGAATATTCGCAAATTTTTACAAAACGAAATTTCCAATCCACTTTCATTTTATTCTCTTTTATTTACGCAATAATATTGCTTTAAAATTTTGAAATTGTAGTATAGATAGGAAAACAATTATATATTGTTTTTTTATTCTAAATTCAGGTTTTACTTTTAATGACAGCTTAAAAATAGTATGTTTATACTGAGTAATCGTGTAAAATATGTCATCGCCCTAAATGATTTTACAAATTAATTTTTTTTGTCAACAGGAAATATGTGTAAGGAAGATTTGGAATTGTTAAATAGGTGGTATCCGACTTTGAACCCTCAAAATGAAGAAGAGCTTGCTCTGTCAGGAGCATTTGAAGCAAAACAATTTGGTAATAAACATTTTCCCTAATTTAGTTCTATTTGATTTTCAAACTAAGTAAACGAATGACATTCTCCAACAATATTCATTCTTGAATTCATAAAAAAACCCATATCTTATGCATAATTTTTAAAAAATAAGTTTACGCAGTGTTGAATTATTTAATAAGGTGATAAATATTATGGAATCAAATGAAATATCATTATTACTCATTTATGATGTGTTCCACTGTTATCAACTCAGAAAGTGATCTCATTTAAAAAATACTCAAAAGATTTCTGCATATTTTTTAAATGATTTGAGCTCACTTCAAGTTATTTATTCTACGTAATTATTAATTTAAGCGATGTAACCTTTCATTTCAAAAGTTATTTTTAGTTTTTTAGTTCACCCCCCCAATCATGTTATTCTTCCTTCTCATTAAAATACTCATGTTGGAATAACTACTGAAGTAAAAAAATATGTGCAGAATCGAATATCCCTTTCTTTTCCCATTCGCAAAATGTAATTTTTTAAAAAAATAACGATATGTATGATTTTTATGATTTTTGAATAAGTAATAATTTTTTCCCCTGAAAACTTACATGTGATTTTATGCAATGTATCACCTAGGAGAAATGCATTACAACTCAGAGGAAAGAAGTCCTGATTTCAATATTTAATATTTTCTTAACTAAAAACCAATTTTAAGTATTCCTACCTCAACTGATTTATTTTAATATGATCAATACGTGAGATTTCATTTCTTGAATAGCGATAAGCAAATAGCAAATATCAGGAAAAAGAAATATCTATATTTTCCTAAATCCCAAATTTTCTTCAAAAATTAAGCAGACTATTGGCCTATTAGATATTATACTAAACATTTTATTCATATTTTCTATGTACTGTGCAATTTATAAAGATTTTTCAACTTATTCATTGAAGAAATTTTTGATAAAATGCAATATTCATCATCAAATATTTCGATTTTTGAAACATAATTCCTGCATACTGATTAAGAAAAATTATGGCATTCTCATTAATATAACCTCAGCCCTTCTTAGCATTTCAGAATAAATTAAGATCTTTAGGTTTATTGTTATAAGTATTGAAATAAGTAATATTTGGATTTACTGTGTGAATGTACTCTAGAATTATTCTTTGTTTGCATTTAAGGTGAACGTATGCGGCAAAGATTTCCGTCTCTTTTAGGACTGCCTTATTCTCCAGAGGTATTTACCATCCAATACACCCACAGAAACAGAACAAGACAAACGGCCGAAGATTTTTCCAGGGGAGTGTTTTCCATTGATGACTGTAAGTATTCCTTGAATCTCAATTGATGACTGACAAATTGTGAATTTTTTAATATGAAACTCATTCATACAGAAAGTTTTAGTTATTATAGGTCAAACATTTATTGTTATCCAAATTAAAATATTGAAAATTGTATAAGATTGTATTGAAAAACCAAAAACATAAAATATGTAAGCAGATATTCAGATTCTTATAACGCAATTTCTTTATAATTTTGGTGTAGTAGACCTGAAAATTTTATACGAAACTAAAGTTGTAAAAATAAATGCTGATGTAGTAAAATACATTTTGCTACATCTATTTTTCTTGAAATTTTGAGATTACCGAAAAAGGTGTAGAAAATTGCCTTGTGTCACAAACTTTAATGTTTATTATTTTTTCCAATTTTACGAACACAAGAATTAATCATTTTAGTTTGTTATTAAGGTTTAAGAGAGAGAGGAAAGTTTACTAAATATCTTTATAAAAATGTGTAGAAAAATTAAAATTAGTATTTCTAATTAAATTATCTTTTAGAGATTAAAATTATGATGGTTTTGAAATTTCAACATAAAGTTAATGTTTAAAAAGCATCATTTCAACATTTTATAAAACATATTTTTACGACTAATAGTATCGAACTACACTAAAAGAAACAGTTGAGAAATAGTCGTGACAATGTAAATATGTATGTATATTAATACTTATTACATATATATAAAAATAGGGAATTAATTTCTATTCGGAAGAAAAGAATTCTATTAATAACATTAAGCTTTATATTTTTCTTTACAGGACCATCTTTTAAGCACTTATCTCAGCTGGATATCAAACATTTCGTTTCCTGTCCATTAAACAATTTTTGAACTGACGGCGCAAGGTGGATATAATTCTTGGAAAAGCGCAATTGTCATAAAAATATTCCTTTGCTTATTGCTTCGCGAATAGCTCTCCACAGTTTAATTTTATCTGAGTAAACTGTTTTAGAATTTCTCTAAAGATTTATTTTGATCTTGAAACCTTTTAGGGAGGAAATGTAAAGACTACAGGGCTTAATAAACTTAATAAAGTTTGATTTTTAAAGTTCGAGAACTGATGTGACAAATGTTTCAATGTAGATGGGGATTATGATTTCATAAACACAAATACGATGAAAAACTTCATTCATTCATCAACATCAAAGTTTTTTTTTTCCTTCAATGAGAATAATTTTGTGTTATTTCAGATTTGAAAATTGATTTTGATGGAAAAGAAAATGATCAAGTTTTGTCTTTTAACAAGCGATGCGAAAGATTTATGGTGCGTATGAAAAAATGCCATTTTTATCCTTACATTTAGAAAATTCCATTCATTTTCTTCAAATGCTATTAATCGACTTTTTACTTCTGTTCTTATTATGTACTTCGCTTTTTATTTTTGTTACAATATTGAATTCAAACGCTTAGATGATTTTACATTTTAGAGTGTACTCTTAAGGGAAATACAAACTAAAAACTGTTTTACTAATGAAATTTTTTATAAGTATTGTAGAAGCATTGTTAATTTGAAATATATTACGATTATTTTCATGCAAATAATTTTTAAATGAAGTTAGTTACATTTAAAGCCAAATATTTAAATTGATTCCTTTTTAATGGTATTCGATGGTATATGTGTAAACTTTACCATTTTCGTTTGATGTAAATTTATAACTTTAAAAAATTTAAAATTTTGTGTTTAGAAAAATCAATACAATTGAATTTATACTAAATTATATGGAACATTTGTGATAATCTCCATAGTGTTTGTTCGATGCTCATTAATATTATGAATGCAATAATTAAATCAAAAATTTGTCCATGAATCCACTCACTGTTTTCCTCGGGTTTACAAATGTCAACATCCTTTAGATACCATAAATGATTTCGACTATAATGAAGACATTTAAGTTTGAGCCATCAACTTCTTTGAGGCTTACAATGAAATGATTTTGCAACTAGGCAAATTGTAACTTCGCCTTAGAGCCATTTTTCTTTTAAGTAATTGTCTAAATAATAAGTAAAATTGACATTTTGGTTTTAATTAGCTCTGAATTTGAATACTGACAATTTTAAATGCTATGAATTCAGTTAAAATGAGCAGATCATAAACATACACGTAACCCCAATGGGAAATGCACTTTTTATTCAATGGACTATGGAACCGTAATATTAATTGTTTATAATTAACATTAATCTCTTGAAATCAAATAATAATAGCAATTTTGTAACTCTGTTTCACTTTTTTTAGCTCATATGCCATTTTCGCAACAGAGAATATTTTTTCAAATATTTAGATATTTCTACAAATGGAAATATATCTTAATATGAAACAATGAGGAATCCATTGTATTGTGTACAAGCCACTTCTTTCATGAATGTTATCTCATCCTCACCAATCTTTTTAAAAGAATTCTTTCTATGGTTTCTTAAACTAAAATTTAGTTCTAATAATAATTTAACTATGATGAAACTTAATACAATTAAGAAAATTAAATTTTAATTGCTAAATAGATTTTTATCTTACTTAAGATTCTTATTCTATTTGAAAAGTTAAAAAATATTGTGTCTGTTTTTCTTGCAATTTTATATATTATATCATATAATCATTTGATTGATTACAAAATCTAAATTTTCATCAAGGATTCTTAATGAAAAACATATTTTATTTAATCGTTTTTGAAATAAGTATGTAAATCCATGAATTGTTGTGTTTCTTTTTTTAGGATAAATGCGCCGTACCAAATTACGATACAACTGAATACGAAAAATTCAAACAATCTCAGCTGCAGAGAAATGTTTATGACAGCATGTCCAAAAGAACAGGATTGAATATAACTGGATGTAATTCAATGTTTTATGAAATATTCGATTTTAAAACTTTAAGATAATTTCATCAATGTTTATTTCAGCTAATACTCTGAATCCTATAGCAATGTTATTTAAAAAAAAAAACAATTTTATTTTCCTTCATTACACAAGATATTATTCACCAAATTATTTAAGTATTATTAGTAGAATAAAGACATTTAATTTATGTGTTTCTTAAAAGATTTATTTTTATTAATTAGATAGGAAATCTATAAGGGTAATGTGTACATTCAATGTTAATTACACTTGTTTTCATGTACATTGGTAAAAATTTTATATTTTATTTTATCTATATTTTGATCAAATCAGTTACTTTGAATATCAATCAGTACATATGTTTTATTTTTTGATCCATTTAAGATATATCCATTCTTTTGATAAGAATGAATTTCCACATAAACATTAATAATCTTTTTAAGTACTTTTAATAAAAATTTTTATAAATTAGTTGTGACGAAATATACCAATTAACACAAATCCTTGAACTTGAGAAAAATTTTTAATCTATATATCCTGGTTTTCATTTAACCTTCTCTAAAGTTACATTGGTTTCCTCATTCTAATATTACATATTTAAATTGAAAGTGTAAGAGAATTATTTTTCTATGATGAAATTTCTCAGTGAAGGCAACTTTAATAAAAGTTAGCATTTAATCATTTAATAAAAGCAACGTAATGATTTCATTTGATTTTAAGAGGTTTAGAATAATAATATAATGTAATCTAATAGTATTAAGCCTCAGTAATTTATACAACTTTCTGTTAAAACTAATTGGTTGTTCATCTATTTTTCTGTCATTCTATTTTTGATTTGCGAAAATCATATGGGAATTGTAGATTGCAATCAAATACTTCCCTAACCAAAAAGAATGGTAGACAAATTGATTTTTTCGATTACTTAAATTATACATAATAATTATTAAATTTAAACTAATTATAAATAAGAAAATTTTAAGTAATTAAATTATATATTGTAATTAATGAATTTATAATATGTTCTTTAATTGCTTAAATTATATAATTTATAGAAATGTCCATAATTATTCTTTCAAAAGTAAGTTTAAACGAAAAATATTTTAAAATTATTAAATTTTTTATTTTTTTAAAAAAATTAAAACTTGTAATAATTAATATACAGTATATTCTACTTAGATGAACAGAAACGCATGTATAGAGCATGCGCGTTTGGATACGCTATGTTAAGGAGTGATGCCTGGTGCACAGTGTTTACACCTGACGAACTAAAAACGATTGAGTTCTGTTTAGATCTTAAAGAATATTATAAGGATGCGTATGGCAACAAAATTAATAAAGAATCTCCCTGTCCTGTCATTAAATATATCGTCGATTTCTTCAAGTAAGTTTTTTAATTAAATGTTATTAAGTTTAATGTAAGAAATCAAGTTTCTTAATTAAATTATAAAATTTTCACCTTTATCCAGGAAGCCAATTTTGAGTTAGATTATCCAGAAGTTATAATAATAATATTCAGATTGTACATACTGAAGGAATTCAGATTGTAATGGCTGTCTTGAATTCCTTTAGATTTAAATAATTAGCAGGAAATTTCTTAAATTTCGATTTCAAATGAAAAGAATTAATTCAATAACTTCCCATTTGTAAGATGGTTTTCATTTAGATTTAATTATAAAATCTAAATTAGCTGAAAATGTGAGAAACAGCTTTGGTTATCTATTATTATCGAGCTGTTAAACCGAAGGCAACAGCGTCAACCATTCGGCTAACAGCTAGGCGAATAATTTAAATATGGACAAATATTGTATTATATAAGAATAATTTTAGGCAATGGAATTATTTATATCGTTGAAATTCCATCAAAGTTTAACAGCATACATTCCGTATTAAAAAAAAAATTCCAGCTTATTGAATAAAATGTAAATAAATATGTTTCTTATATTGCAGTGTCAAAAATTTAATATTTTACTTTATTATTCTAAAACGTATTTACCATTTTGAATCACCATTTTTAATTTGCGTAGAAATGTGTGCACACTTAAGCTTTGTATCTTTTAAAGTTTTCTTGTATTAATTGTTATTATTGTTTATTTATTTTATAGAAATTTCGAGAGCACGAAACAACCTAATGTAACCTTGCACTTCTCTCATTCTGGTGCCATTACGAAACTGAATTCCATGTTTGGCTTATTTCGTGACGATCATCCTTTGACATCTGACAACTTTTGTCGCCAACAAGACAGGAAATGGCGGTCCAGCTACATATGTCCATTCACTTCCAACATTGTTCTTGTTTTGTACGAGTGCAATGGGGAATACAAAATAGTCGCTCTTCAAAATGAAAAACCAGTGATTATTAATGGATGTAACGACTATGTGTGTCCTTTAAGCCAATTTTATAAATATTATGAACCTATAGGAAATAATTGTGATTTGAAAAAAATTTGTTACAACTGTAAAAAAAAGTGATTCGAAATTCATTATTTAGAAAATTGTGTCCAAAAGAATTGTTTGCAAATGAATATATTTTAGAAAAATTATATTTTTTAAATTCTATTTATTAATAATATTTTTTTAAATTCTATTTATCTATATATTTTTAAATAAAAATTTTTTAATCTGATCTAAAGCTGCTTTCATTCAAATTTTCGCATACAGCGAGAACATTTTTATTTATTAGGATTTACTATAAAATCTAGTTTTTGTCATTTTCCTTTTCTGTTTTTATTTGTTAATATTTCTCTTTTTATATGTTAATATTTTTTCAACTCTTTTTTAAAAAAACGGTTTATGTATACAATTTCATTTAAATATTTAAGCCTTGGTGTAACAATATAACGCACTTTCATATTTTTATATAAATCAAAAATTATAGTCCAACGTAAAGAGATCCTTTAAATACGGTTTTGTTTATGTATCGCTTCTATATATTTTATAATTTTGTAACGAATATTAAAATTGTATTGCTAAAATTACTACAGTTTGCTTAGATTTATTATGCAATTCTCGACTGGCAAGAAATCTAATATAAATTATTAGAGTTTAGAAAAAAATGCACAGTTGGCGTGGAATGAAATCAAATCTCTTTACATTTCACATAACAATGACAAAAATATTTCGTTTTACTTTAGAAAATTGAGACGATAAAAATATGTCACGATTGAAATGATGAGAAGTTATGCATGCTTACAATTTACTTCTTAATGATAATTTTTTTTTTACTTTTGTTGATTAGTAATTTGCCACTGTAGAATTTCCTAATCTAACCAAGTATTTTCGAAGGGGCAATAGATATTCTTTTGGAATTCCATAAGGTTTTATTTAATGAGTGACTACACATACTTTACAAATAATGTAAGGCAGTCAAATTATATATTAACATCTAAATGTTTTACTGGAAATTATGCTTAGTAACGAATTTCGAGGAGATTAATAAGCGAATGGTAATATGGTTACACACGACAAAAGTGTTCTCTAAATTATTATAACTGAATGAATGACCAGAACAATCAAATTTTGATATTTTTACTTTACAATATATGATAGTATGAAGCGTTATTGAGTTAATGGTCTGTAGCCCAAGAAAAAGTTTTGCTTTATTTGTACATCACAAATAAATACAAATTGAAGGTTTTGAACAAACTGACTTATTTTATTTGTTGTTTTTGTACCTAGCACTAAGATGGTCTTTACCAGTTAGATGGAAGCACCCGGGAAGGAGTCTTTGTAAATTAAAAACAGGGACTAAGCAGAGCACTCCAATACTCGACGTACATCCCTCAGAAATATAATTTCACTTGGAAGACATTGACACTACGTCGTATTTAATGTACCCTAGCCACCATTAGCGAACGCGACTGATATTTGATTGGCTTGGGATTCGAATCCACTACCCTCTGATAACGAGAATGTCCTTACTATACAGGTCACCGTGGCCTAAATTATACATTTTTTATAAGTTAAACAGTTTTTAAAAGAAAATAATTGATCGGCTGAAATGAGACAGAAAAAAGAATAGTACATTTCATTTGAATGGATTTGATATTGTAACATGTTTTCTTTTTTAATCCCTCTTCACAAAAGTAATAACTGAGTATATATAAGAAGAACAACTTTCATAACAATACTTAATCTTTCTTGTTGATGCAAAAAAGTAAATTTATTAAAGAAAATATATTCAGAGGTTTTCGAACTAATCTAAGAATCATCTTTAATTTGTTTTCCTTCATTTTGTTCTGAAGGTAGCAAATAACTTTTTATAAATATAATCCTTCAAGATAAAAAGAAATATGTGTGTCGAATCCCCAAAATTTATTTGATGAATAATATTTTTTAAATTAGGTTAAATGCTGATAAATGGCGAAGCATACCCATCATGTGATTTTGACGTCACATGAAGTGGGTGCATTATTTACAGAGAAATAATCACGTGATATGGATTCCACGAGTTTAAATTAACTAGTAAAGTCTGTTTCAAACAAATAACTTTTTTTTTGAAAAAGGATATTAGTAGCGTAATTTTATCTGTTTTAAATGTACATTAACTGCATCGAGTTTGGACGATCTGAAATCTGGAAGAGTTGGTAATTCAGCTCGGGGGGGGGAGGTTAAATCCAATGGATTTTTAAATTAAATGTATTAAAAACGAGTTACTATCGCTTCTTATTTAATTTTTTATTTGTAAATTATATAAAACTTGCTAATTTTTAAAAAGTAATATAATTTTAGATATAAAAAATGTAATGAAATTAATAGAACTTCGTGTTTGTAAATAAAAAATAAATAATCATTTATAAGCGGGATACTGGATAAATTTGACATTATTTAAAAATAATACTAAGCATATTCATTTTTAAATAAAATTATCTAAAACAGGTTGAAAATACATAAGCGTTTCAAGTCTTTGTAAATCATTAATTTATTATGGTTAAAGATAAAAAGAAATTAAGTAACACATACAATGTTCGACAATGTCTTGTCATTATGAAAATGGGTCGCTTAAAGTGCAATGTAATCAAAATTAATTTCTTAAATTTGTAAATAAAATGATAAAAA
>JAPDSC010158017.1:6018-18004 GCA_026290005.1 Latrodectus geometricus | reverse complement strand
AGGATCCTTTTATTAAATAATAAATCATTCTTTTTATCTTTAGAGAAAAAATGACTTTTCTTATTGATATTTAATGAGAGTGTTAAAAATTCAATTGCAATTTGTAATTTTATTGGGTTAAGATTATAGCTAGAGCATAATTTATTATAAATTGATTGCTGAATTTAATGAGTATCAAAAACCATAATTAAAGCCCATTAATTTTTATGTATCGTATAATATATCCTGCATTAAAATGTATAAATATATATATATATATATATATATATAATCAGTAACTTAAGGCAACATATAATTAGTTTTACATTATAACTTTCAATGTTTCCCTTTCATTTTACAGTAACGAATAAAAAATGAGTAAATTTTAAATTTTGAAGATAAAATTCAGCAAACAATATTGAATACTTAGCAAAAAATTATATTTTTATCTGTTTTTTATTTAAAGATTAGAAAAATAAGAATGATATAAAATACAAATACTTCAATATATAAATATTTATAAAATTTTGTTCTCGTTTGTACATTATTGTTTGAACTAGGAGTAATTTACTGTGCATTTTTCCCGCAGAGTTTCAAATTTATAATAGTATATTTATATTTTATTAATACTTTAACTTTTAAAAATGAAATTATTAAATTTCATAAAAGTTATTGATATGAATTTTATTCAAATTAAAATAGTCTCTAAAGTTAATATTCCACTTAATATTTAAATAAAATTTAAGTTAAATAAACACTGAATTTAATGAAAACTGAGAATAATCTGAAATTTTTAATATTTTTGTTAAAAAATTTGTTTTTACATTTTTTTCAATATCAAATGCGTATATATATATATATGATAAAGGAAAACTCCTAGAAATTTTTGCTACAGTTACGATACTATATATATATATATATATATATGTATCTGTATATCTTCTGAATTGATAAGCTAGCTTTTTCATTTCAAATATATTTCAAATTTATTTGCTGATAAAGTTTTTTAATTTAAGTTATTCCCTTCTCAGCTTATTGTTTATTTTAAAATTCAAACAAACTGAATCAATTAAAGAATTTTTTTAATTAACACATTTTAAAATTACATAGTGTTATTAATAAATGTATTTCAAGAACTAATTAATTTTTAAAATTAATAGCTTTTGAAAACAAATCGTTGATATAAATACCATTATTTTAAATCTCTCTCATGTAAATAATACAAAAATTTATTTCACGATTAAAATGTTTGTAAAAGATTAAGTTTTCCCACAATATATTAAAACTGAAAATTAAATACATTATAGTGAATCAATTAAAAAAAGTAAGAAAAAAATCATTCTTAAAAAATCAATGAAATCTATTATAAGTACTAACAACTGAAATTAATAAATTTGCATATCATGTTGCTTCTCTTTATTATTATCTCATTTATGATATGGCAATGAAAAAGATTATAAAATGATGTAGTTAATGGGATTAAAGTAGCAGAAAGTAATCATTTTCTGAACGGATAAAAATTGATAAAATGTTTATAAGCTAATAAACAAAGTGCAACAGGTGTTGCATTAATAAGATTTACATTCGAATGTAATTTTAATTCAGAAGCGTTAATGAAACTATCAGAGTTTCTATGAAATTTATCTGAAAGTTCTAGTTGAAAAACAAAGTATTTTGAATATGATCACTACATAATGACACTTCATTTGTTACAGCATCATTAATTGACGTATATATGTATAATTAAATAACTATTATACTAATCCATTTATCGTAAATAAAAGTAGAACACACATTTAATGTTCATGACTTATTACTAAGAAAATCATTAAAAGTTACTAAATAGTTGCTATCATCTTGTGGACATTTAAAATGTGCATGAGAAAATAAAATTTAATAGTATATTTTACCAAAATTTATGTATATTTGTATTGAATGGATTATTAAATAATTTACTTATGAAGCAGCTTTTCTTTAAATAGTTTCATGAAGCAGGATATAGGAGAATTTATCATTTGACATAAAAGTGCATGCTTTCTCATAAATACGTTAATAATTTAAGATTCATTAAATTTAATATTAAAAACATTCTAACAGAATCTAAACATTATTTTAAATATTGAATTTGAGCAAAGTCCAAAACTTTCATAAATCTTTGTTTCAAGAAATTAAAACAATTTAAATAATCATCATTATCATTTAATTGAATTAATTTTAACCTCTTTTGATGCTAGGTTATTCGAAATTTTCTTCGTTCAAATAATTTTCTTAAAATAAATTCGTAATACAAGTAGTTCAACATGCACAATAATGTATAGATATTGTAAGTCCCAGGTTATAATTTTAAATTAAGTAAAATAAATTGTAAGCAACAATTATAACAATTACAAATCATAATTTCAACAATTGGTAAGCTATTTTACAGTAGTTCAACATGTCCAACATTTAATGTTACACTTTCTCGGACGCTTGTTAGGCAAAATTGAAGCTAAGACTTAAGGAATTAACAAAAATGTTAAAAAGGAATTAAAACGTTAGACTAATTTAATTATACGAAATTCCATACTTTTATTGACATTTGCCAAAACTAAATTTTAATTTTTACATTTTCCGGAAAAATTCAAAAAATTACTTTTAAAATATTTTAAATTATTTGATTATGAATAAAAAATAATTCACTCATAAATTGGTTGTTTTAAAGCTATATTTTTCTTCACTAAGAAATTTAACATTTAATTTATCGGTATCAGTAATTCATAACTTTGTTTAAACTTTTTCATAAACTTTATTGGTACATGAATATTTTCCCGTTAAGTTTTGATAATAGTGCTGAATATTGCATATTTACTTGTATATTACGGTATTTTAAAATAAGAATAAATTTAAAATAAAAGTTTCATAATAAAATGTCATGCAAAGTCTCTTTTTTTCTCATTATTCTCAGATAGTATATTCGATGGATTTAAGAAATACGTGATATAAAGAAATATTTCTGATTCTGGTGTTTAAAACGAGACTCAAAATAGGAAAACATCTTTCTAGTTTTAGATATATGAAAGCATCTGCCTGTTTAGATGATAAAAAATTTCTATATTCAGAACTACAGTTTTTACTTAGATGCTACCTAAAAATCAATAACCCTTTATTTAAAATATTTTATTGTCAATAGATTCTGCATGCGAAATCATTTTTATATCACATGAGGTGAATTAATATTTCAAACTTTAAATTTTAAACGCAGAAAAAGCCAGTAAAAAGACATGTTATAATTAATGAACACAAAATAAATGAATTTATCATATACTTTTCCCTTTCAGAAAGTATAATTTGTGTTATTCTTATGTAAAGAATAATTAATTACGAAAAAATATTTCTGTTTGAATAATGACATTTTTTTTATCTTTGAACTATAAAGAAATTTTGAAAAAGGCAATAGGGAAATAAATTATTAAATTCAGTTAATTCTGCAAAATCAGTTCATTTTTAAGAGCATATATTACAAAATACATTTTAAATATTTTTAAATATAATATTGTGAAATTTTCAATATTCACAGTTTTCATATTATGAAATACTATAAATTCCAAATGTTTCATTTCAAAACTTAAATTTTCTTAAATTGAGGCAAAATCATCTTTTTCGATGCGGTATTAATTATTTGGGAAATAAGTAATAAATTACAAAATAGCGATTTGAATATTTTACAGCTACAATTTATATTTAAACCTGGTTATATTTTCCCTATAACAATTGAGTATGTTATTACAAAAGAGGATTATATGTTTGAAGTTCAATTTTAGTAGTAAATTTCTTATACACTGACGCTTATATAATTCAGCAATTAAAATTTAGAACAAGAATGCTCTTTTTTTCTTAGTTATTTGGCGTTTTGTGACTAAAACTTTAAGAAACAGATATCATTATTCAATACTGTCGATAAAATAAATTTTAATAATATTTTATAAATTGAAGGGCTTATTTCAAGATAACCTTCGATCCATAGTAAAATACTTTTATGTTCTAATAATTTTTCTACTATTTTAATCTACAACCAAATAAAGAAAATAAAATCAATCTCTTATCATCAATTTCATACAAGATTTATTTTAATATTTCATTTGATATTAAAAAGACTATGATCCTCAAAATAGTTTTAAAAAGAATAAGTGTTTTTATGTAAAATCTATTTAGCATTTAAAGTAATCAGTTTTAGTTACAGTTTCTTTATAATAGTAAATTGTTGTTAATAAGTTGTATTAAACTTTAAAAATTATTATAATATCTATTATGTATACTAATATTATGTATAATATTAAACTTCTTTTTTTTTATCAGATACAATCATTTTTAGAGTAAAAATGGATTTTTATTATTTGTGTGGCCACTATCTCAACAAAAATATTTTGTTATTGAATATATCAAATTTATATTTTGTTATGAAGAAAGTATATTTAAATATAGTTTCACAATTTAAAACTAAACTTAATGAAAACATAGTAATAACATTTTGACACTTTTTATCAACAAGTAAATTTATCAATCAATTCCTTACATGAAATTTCCGTTCTGACGTCTGTTTAATACGATTGGTTTTGCAATGGCAGGTATTTACAAACTCACATGATTTGAATACCAATCAATTTATTTGCTGACAAGCAGGTGATGCATTAAAATAATACTCTACACTTCTCTGAAAATAATTAAGTCTCAAAATACAGAAGTATGTATTTTAAATTTGCTTAAAGGAGAAAAGTTTTGTATTTAAGTAATTTTACATTTAAAATAACTTTGAAATTATATCTACCACCACAGGTCTACAATGAAATGTAAAGTAAAATCTGGTGAATGACAGTGCTTTAAGCCAATCTTTCTTTTAGATTCTAATCAAACTAAATGTAATTTTTTGTCTGAATGACATTGATCGATTGAAAGTGTTAATGATTAGCAACTATAAAATTGATGCAGATTTTGAAACTAAATTGTAGTTTGCATTTTGAGATCAACGTATTATGTGTTATATATGGTGGCATTTGAATTTATTTTGTAATTGTTGATTATAACAATTTATCAAAATATTTAAATAAATATACAAACAAGTTCAAATAGGAATTAATAATATCAAATGAATTTTAAAAATAAGAAATTTGTTTTCTTTAACGCAATTACTATAGAATTCAGCAAATACAACAATCCCAATAGAACAAAAAGAAAAGTTATTTAAAAAAAAGGAAGATAACGCTTCAAAAAATGATATTTGCAGGATTAATTTTAACTTTTGTATTTCATTTTCTGAAAAATTGCTTCATTTAAAATGTTTTAAAAATTTACTTATTTTTAATCTAAAGAAAGGATTATTTTTCTCAAAATTATCAGTCTACTATTTAGAAAATACAATGTACCTTACCATCTTCTTTAATCCCTTTATTTAATCCTAATAACGTGACTACGAAACCATTTATATATAAAAGAACACATAAAAATAGATATATTTAAAGGAATAAAATTATATCTGTTAAAATTGAAAGGTTTATTCAGTTTAGAGTTGTTGCTCATGTACAGTATATTTTGTATAGTTATGTAAATTTTAAATACCTGCATATTTTATAACGTATTATCTAATAATAATATCTCAATTCTAATAATAAGATAAAATATTTTAGATCACAAAACTTTTGTTGGGTTTTCCCAGATCGTACAATGTTAGATCGTAGGCCACAAATGTTTGTTTTCAGGGCCTGTAAATTCTATCATTAGTTATAATAATGTAATATCTAACAATAATGTGTATCAGTTCTAATAATAAAATTTTGAGATCACATAACTTTAGTTAAATTTGTCCAGATAAATGTTAGTCACACACACACACACAAATGTGCTTTTTTTATTATCATATTTTCCATTACGTAAAAATTACGTAAAACCATTACGTAAAAATAAGGATTTTAAATTTTTTGAAATAATATGAAAAGTAGTTGAAGCTATATAAATTTACATTGAATTTTTAACTTCGTTAGAAAATATAAGATAAGTTTTAATCATTTTATGTAACTTATGGAGGAGATTTTCATTTTTTAAATAGCACACACCAGAAAGATTGTAATAATCTCAGAAGTTTTCATAAATATATGAAACATCTTTGATTTTAGATAAATATGCATAAAATTTTACTGTCAAATATTCGTTTACATCAAGTATCAATAAAACAAACTGAAGTCATCAATATTAAATGGGTTTCAAAAATAAATATTTGAAATTATATGACTTCTAAAGATCTTTATTATAATATTTACTAAATATACTACAAAGGCAAATATTTAGTAAATTCTACTACTTTGCAATTTAAAATTTTAATGAATTTTTTTATCACAGATTAGGGAAATATGTAAATAGATTAAAAAATTTACATTTTATATGATATATTCATATAAATTCTAAAAATTTAAAAAGTTAAAAATTTTAGTAATTGAAATTTTTTAAGAGTTTATTTTTCTAAACATATGTGTCTAAAGAAAAAAGTATTTATGAAACAATTATTTGTGGAAAAAATGGTATAAGTATGTTACTTCTTATTAAAAAATCATGTTTATAATTCTTATAAAAATATATTTTATAGTAAAAATTTAAGTTTTTTATAAACAAAATATGTTCTATATAATCAGAAAATATAAAACAAATAGTGGCAACTCTTTTTTTCAGTACATAATTTAGTTAAATTTTATATACATAGGGTATACTTAAAACCCACGATAGCATAAGACATGAGTAAAGAAATGATAAATGAAAGTTTGATTTCCATTAAAATTGTCGTACGGTTTAAATTTTTTAATACTAAGATGAAAAATTAAAATTATAAAATAATTAAAATTCTTTCACGATAAAAAGATAATTTTATTACAATAAATGAAATAAAAAGTTCTGTATTTAAATATAAATTAAGATATTGCTTAGTAAGAAAATATTTGTAAATATATCTTTCTTTTGGTAATTTAAATAGATTTACCGGTCACTGAAGAAGAGAAGAATATATGAAACTAAATCAAAATTTTAAATTTAAATACTTTGCTTTCAATTTTATTGGTGTGATATTGATATTATATGAGTCTCGAATTAAAATAAACTCTCTATTTCTCTCTTTTTACTATAGTTGATTACAAGCTAGTATCAATAATATTCTAAACAATGTCAAAAATAGAATAATAGGGTATATATTTTTTTATTCGATTTGAGTACTATATAATGGTCATAAGTTCTGCTGTTGAAAGTATTAACTAAAATAATGGGAAAAACATATTAAAATTTCACTATCATTACCATATCAGTAAAGTTATAGAATAATTAATTATTAAAATAAATTTCTTGCATGTTTTTTTTATATTTATAACTTAAAGTATAATTAGTGATTCTAAGCAGTTTATATCTAAGAGATCCCAGATAGTTAAAATAGAAAGGTTTAAGCACTGAAATTATTTAAATGTAATCCAGAAGTCTTCAACTTATTTAGAAACTTAAAATAATCTGTAATGAGTTCCTACATTCTAAATAGTTTCTGTTTATGTACGTACATTCATTCGTAAAACATTGAGTTTCACTTTATAAGCCATTTATTAGAGCAAATAGTTTATGTTCATATTTTTTAAAATATGTTTCATTCATTTAATTTATAAAAAAAACTGTTTTCATAGATAAATTTATTAATTATCAATACGTACTTATGGATTATTAAATGTTTCGTCGATGTATTTTTTACAAATACTTTTTTATTACTACATATATCTGGGTATACTATTTACAAAAGGGCTTAAATGCATAATATAAGATAAAGCTTTTTTTTTATATATGTCAAAAAAATAAGATTAATTTTATGTATGGCATTACTAGAGAGTTAAAATATTGTAAAATATTTTATTTAATCTTATTTTAAATATTTTAATTTTAAAAAATCTACATATAGGATTAATATTTTTGAAGTCTAGCTTGTACTGTAACAATAAGCTTTGATTATTTGACACAAAGTCGTGAAAAAATATACATAATTTTGCAAATTAGCAATTTATATTTTAATTTATTTTGACAGCTATATTTATTAAGATAATCTGCAAAAAATGATTAATAAAAATGTAATTTAGGCAAAAAAAATCTACTTCATCATTAATTCTTTATTAAAAAATTTTTTGAAAATTTAAATTAATTTACTGTGTGCATTGTATTTGCATTGAAACATACCTGTAATATGGATGGTATCCTTGTTGTGAAATATGAAGATCCATTGGTATGGACCCGTAACCTTCCGGTTGCATCATCATGGGGAACTATTTTAAGACATCGTCAAGAAATGTCAGAATTAACAGCTAAGATCTAATAAACCACTGAGCACAAAACAGGAAGCTTCTTGTCGTTCTTCCAAAGAATGTTCGTGAGAGATTTATTTTGGATCTTTGAATTTTAATATTGTTGATATAATCCGAAGTTTTCTGTTCAAGAAACTAAATTCAAGTCCATATCTGGAACTGATTCTGTTGTGATGCTATTTTACATCTCGTTTATTTTGCAGTATAATTACCAACGTTCTCACCAGTTTTATTGTTTATATCTCTAACGATGTATTATATCACTATAAATAGCAAATTTTTTAATAATTTATGCACTGAAGCAAGCCCTTTTGCATGAATTTCATAAAATTTGTTAAATTTATATTTGATAATGTTTGGAACAGAAAATAAATTATTTTGCAAACGATACCTTTAGTAAAAATCCATTCGAACAAAATTACAGAAATAGAATATTCTATTTGAAAAATGTTATTAGTTTTAAATAGGCACAAAAGGTAACAGTCGAATTTTTAATAATAAAACAATTTTTATAGAGAAAAATTCTTTACATATTTTGCACAAATTCTTTACATATTTTTTGAGAGTAAATATTAAAGAATAAATTCATCAGTTTCGTCATTCAAATTTCGAAGTAGTTAAAAAGTCGTCTGCGCCACAAATGCGGTGTTGCATCAACGCGTGCACTGATAAAAGTAAACAAGAAGGGAAGGAAACCGAATGATGCACATGCGTTACGGAACGGACACAGGCGATGACCACGTTCTTCCGCGCCCCGTTCGTTGTGTGTGACTGGTGCCTGCTACTTTTTAGTCTCACTATACGGGGAGCAGAGCTACCACGGCCTCCGTTAGGCCTAGGCCGTCCAGTTTGTGACGTCGAAAAACCGAAGACGCAACTGCCGTCGGTGGAATAGGGAACAAAAAAAAAATATTACCTACCTTAAAGCGAGTGATAGAAGGAGAAAAAAAAACGGAGAAGGAAAAAGGGGGGATAATAAAAATGAAAAGGGGCAGTACCTCGTCGGCGGCGCGCGGTTTTTTAGTACCCGCCCTACGAGTTGCGCTGCAGCACTCATTGCTGTGGTTGCCGTTCGAATAAGACGGTCTTGATCTTGAGCCGGCAGATCATGTGTAAGCAACGCGGACGTCGGCTATAGCGGTTGCGGCTTCTTGACTTGCTTTTTTTCGCTCGGTTCCTGCTTCATTCCCACAGTTTAAAATTTTCGAAAAAATAATACCCATCTGAATATGCTGTTAAGAAATTGTTTTCTATGTCATAATTTTCTTTGCAATTGGTTTAATAATTATTTTATAATTTATTTATGTATATATTGACGTTATCAAAAGTATCTTTTAATATCAATGAACTTTTTGAAGATAAAATAATATTATTATAAAGTGGACAATCATCATAGAAGCTAATATCTTCAGTTTTGAATATGCTCTAGAAAACTTTATGGTAAACTTCGCAGACATGACGGAAAAATAGTTGAAAAATCAAAAAATCTCTTCCAAACTATTAAAATATAATCCCGCATAAAATTTACCTTTATTTTTCAACCAATCAAGTATTCTAGCAACAATTTACTCGTAGTTTTTTTTAATTTATAAATATTAAAATCATTTAGATATTAATATCTTTTTTTTTACTTGCTCTTTTTAACTTAATTTTATGGGAATAAATAACCATGGATTATATTCTGTAAGAACGAAAAAGCTCATTCTATATAAGTCATAAGATTTTTTTCAAAATTCAAATGAATAATTTCAGTTTGAAAATATAGATCGACATTTATGTCTTATTTTGGAAAATTTAAGTGTGCAATAAAACTTAAGTCATTTTTGAATTTGCTTAAGTGCAAGTGATATATAAGTTATTGAATGTCCCAATTCAATGTGACAAAACTTTCAGACATGATAAATCGCGCGAAACAAATCTAACGAGGGAATACCAAAATTATGCATCAATCATTACGCTTGAATAGATAATAATATAAGATACAAAAATAGCCATCCTGTCGTTTTGCTACGATGAGATTAATATAAACGAAATAGTTTTCATTTTTATTTCTGCGATGGAGTTACTAACCATAACAATTGTATTGTTAACTAGTTTATTGCTGTATGAAAAGAAATAGATTCTTTTGATGAGCCTATTTTTAAATTGAAATATAAAATTACAGGAAATGAAATTATTTTACTGCTTAATTTTAATTTATGTAATTAATTGTATTTAAAATAAATCTGATTTCGGCATAAAGAAGTCCAAACACGAAAGTTTGAATAAGTTTATGTGCAATTTATTTAAAGTAACGAAATTATGATGGAAATTCACTTACGATTAATTTAATCATTACTATAATATAGCTTAGGAAATAAATGTAACATGACTTAATTTATCAAATTATTCTATTATTCTTTATTTATAAAAGTTTTATTGTTCAATAAAAATAATAATAAAATTAGTCTTTCATTTCATGTTTTATAATTGAATTAATCTTTTATACAATTTAAAATTAATTAATGCAAACTATTTTTAACCAATAAGATGACATTTAATTAATCTTCTAATAATTTTTATCTTATTCAATAAAATATTAGAAAAATCTAAGACATTTTTATCAAACCTTTTTATATCAAGAATTAATATTACCAGTTTGTTTACATGTTTCAATGTTTGCAAATTACCAACAAATTTTGAATACTCTTAAAATAGAAATAAAAATAGACTATATTTTGAAATTTTTTAACGGCAGAATCAGGATAAATTGAAAATATCAGATATTTAGTATATTACACGTCATACACTTATAACATTTGAATAACAAAGTCACTACATATATTAGAAGTAAACTTGTATACAATTTTTTCTACTTGGATACAATTTGGAACTTTTATCCAATTGCAATTGAAAAATTTTAATTATTTGAAATTTTTCAAATAATCGAAATTTACATCAGAAATAAAAATGTATTTAATTAACAATTTTAAAAGCCAGTTTACATAAATATCTCTTATACTTCTACTTTTAAAAATAAAAATAGAAAACTTCATTTAAAAATCGTAACCCTATAAGAATTCAAAGACAGAAAATTTTCGATAATAAACTACATATTGGAATTCCAATATGTTTGAAAGGATAAAATCGATGAAAAATTTCTACAACTATACAATTCTTAAAAACTAGCTGCGAACAATTTAAATAGTGAGAAACATTAAAATTCAAAACACATCCATCGCCCTTTATGTGGGAGATTGCGGAACCATTAGCAGAAATATTCAATCTGTCGTTAAGTATCTAAGTGAAAGTGGTTACACAGATGTATTAAAATTTATTTTAAACTTTATCACACTTTTAGAAGGTTTTAGTTACATAATAAAAAAAAGAGATAAGTGGTACTTTGTTACAAATTTAAAAGCTACTTCTTAAGAGACCTTAAATATCTGTAACAGCTTAGAGCACTATAATCATGGGTTGATAAGAAACCAGTGTGGGTAAAATCATTATGGGTATCTTCAGATTTTTGCATATTTGAATGGAATAAATAATTTTTTTTTTTTGTTATCAAAAGACATATTCATGACTTTTTGCTTTTATAGGGGTCAAATGTGATTTTATTCTATAGATTTTAATCCTATTGCATAATAATTTCTAAAGCTATATATATATATATATAT
>JAPDSC010158007.1:0-12043 GCA_026290005.1 Latrodectus geometricus | reverse complement strand
GAATAAACAATAACAGTATTTTAAAATTATTTGCAAAAATTCTCTTGTTAAAATTTAAGCAGCATTAAAAATTAAGTAATCTATACAAAAGGCTTTTGATATTCCCACTGGCAAATCTACTACTGAGGATTCTGATCTACAATTTCAAATCTAACTATTGACTATGACTTGATTTGCAGTTCTTTCTATTGAAAAATTCTACTACTGACTGATATCTACTGTTCACCAAATTTGATTGAGCAAATCTACGATTGAATGTATTGAGGAGCCTCAAGTACACAAGGAGAAAGATTATACAATAATTACATGTATTTTTAATCATATAAATTTTATTTTACATAAATATCATAAGGACATACATATTATATATATCATATAAATTTTAATATTTGGAAAAAGAAGATTTAAAAATAAACACCTATCTATAATCGCTTTATATCTATCTATCTTGTTCGCATTTTTTCTTAAATTTTCTGTATTAATTCAGTTTTTTATTCGAATACTGAATTAACAGCATATTATAATTCCTGTTATGTTGTAAAGTGTTCTCCGAAGCCTATTTGGTTAGGGCTTCACAGTCGTTAAACAGGGAATTCGAATTCCAATCCAATGAAATATTAATCATATTCGCTAAAGGAGATTCGGACACGCTAAATATGTCATGATTTATTTTACTTGAGGCACATGGTCGTAATGTGCCTCAAGTAAAATGAAACCCCTGGCTTTAGCAGGCCAAGTTAGGGAGACTTCTGCTTGATTCCTGCTTCCATATTACAAAGACCTAGTATCGGGACTACGATGGCGGGACACTCACTAGGTGCCTGACTATATGAGGTGGCATCACTTCTGCCCCTAGTGGTACAGAAAGGTGGAAATCCTAGTAGCCGGGCATTATACAATAAAAAATTATGTTGAAATAAAAAAAAATTCCACGGTTATGATTTCAATTATTGTATTCATATCTGTTTTTTTTTTTTTTCAAATACGTTTTTAATAAATTAATACATTAAAACGTAAAATATGTAAAATTAAGAGCTTTTAAGATAAAATCTTAAAAATCTATGGAAAAATAAAAAGCTGTAGTTGTTCTTAAAATAACAAATTTTGCTGTTCTTCACGAGTGTAATTGGAAAGGATAAACACAACATAATGGAAATCGAAACGGTTAAAAGCTTCATCAGAAAATTAAAAATAATTCGTACTTACTATTGCTGTTGCTACTTTAAAATGGCTATTTTCTAAGTCCAAAAAGAAAAATTCCGATGAAGGTTGAAGAGAAGTAATATTAATTTCACTGTTTTCTAAAATAGTGCCTATCTGTAAAAACACTTTAATTAATTTTATATATCTGAAATATATTATTTGAATAAAAATATGTTTAATATAATTAATGATTGTTGTATATGAAACATTAATCTCTTCAAAATTATAAATAATAAAAGTGAATATTAACATAATTCATATTTTCAGCCACAGAACTGATACTTAAATTCAATTATTAAAATATAAACTAAGTTTTACTTTTTGTAATCCTTCTTTTGTGAGATACATGATGTCTAAGCTAAATGATGATCGAAAACCTTCAGAATCAAATTTAATTCTGCCTGTTAACCCTTGGGTTTCTCCCTGAAAAACACAAATTACAATTATATTAGTAATACAAAAAATGCTTGAATTTATTATTAAGTTGAATATTTTTTCATTGAAAAATGCACCCTCTTTCTTTTATTTTATTTTAAGTTTCAACTAATTACAACTTATCATTTTAGTAAGCATGTATGAATAAATCCTATTTTGTGAGAAGGGAAGACTCAAAATACTCAATTAATTCATCACATAATTACCTATAATTAGTAATTAATTTTTCACCAATGTAATAATTTTTCATATGTATATTTTCGTGTGTTCATAAAGTAATTGAATGAAAGAAACAATTTTTTAATTCTAAAAATAATGCTCACAATTTTCACTCCTTAATTTCGTTAAATTTTGATTATAAAGTTCTATTCCCTGACTTAAAACATTATCTTTGAAATCAGAAAGTGTTTAATTACCTGTCGTAATCAACACCCAACGTCTAAACTTTTATTAAACTTTAATCAAAATTTCAAATTTGGAATCAGTATATGGGTTCAAATATTTATTTCTAATATTGATGCATTTTAAGATTTATTTTTCTAATTATATAAATGCAAAGTAATTTTCCTATATTAACAACAGGTATATACAATTTTATATTTTTTAAATGTGTAGATATTATTGTGGAAAAAAAATAAGAAAATCCATAATTATTCTTTCTCTTATATATGAGTTCTATTATCTGGTATGTTTATTTAATGATCTTGGTAGTAAGAAGCGAACGAGAAGAAAATGTTAACGTCATATTTTCCTTTATTAATCTCAATGTCATATCAACATTTAACATGTTCTCTCATTTATTTTTAAGATACCCCATATTTAATTCAAACTAATTTAGTTTATCAGAATATCACGTTGTTTCAAAATGACAACTGAGGACTTATTTAAATATGATCTAAGTTTATAGTTATAAAATTCTATATATCTATTATAAATTAATAAATATTTAATTTTATTTCTATTAGGGAGTATTCTATTTTAACAGTACTATTAAATACTTCTTTCAGAGATGACTTAAAAGTGAGCAAAATTTCTGATGGTTTTGTGATTGTTTTCAATTTAGTGTATATTTTTTTCAGCTATGAAAAGTAGCTTTAAATAAAAGTGTCTTCCTAATTTAATAAACTTTATTTTAATTACCTTCAATGTAGCTCATTTATTTTCTTTTTAACTGATTAACATTTTAAGTATTCATTATATTCGTTCTGTATTCGTTCTGATAGAATTGCTTCCAATTTAAACATGTAATGACACACCAAATACTCACATTTTTCATGAAATTGTTTAAACTAGTCCCATCAATTCCTTTGTTCATTGTGATGCAAGATATCGGTGGGAGAGCGGTCACATTTTTAGCTTTATCCATTTCTTCCAAAGCAACGGCAAGTCTTCTCACTCCATCATATATTAGAGCAGATTCTGTCTAATGAAGAGAACAGAAATATTTTCATAACTATTTTACATAAAGTGTGTAAGTTACAGTATGAAATTTGTAAAATAACTTATAGAATCTGTAAAATTTTGTATTCTGTCTTATTGTGCATACAAATATTAAATTCCTTAGCCTATAATATAATAATAATATTTGTATGAATGTGAGTTCCTACAAGCTTCATTATAACATTGCAGGCTTAGAATACCTAAACTTTTCAATGAATAATTAATTGAAATTACAAGTGCAGTAGAGGTTAAAATAGAACCATTAGTTATACAACATAATATATTTCCCGCATTTTTAAAACTTAATAATCACAAATGAACTGAAAAGCAATGAACTAACAAAGTATTTATTTCAATTTTTTAAGTACTTTCTTTTAAAAATAAATCAATGATGTAATTTTAAGATTATTATTTTACGTTCTATGGTGACTTTTAAATTGATCTGTAGAATGATAGATGCTAAATATAGGAAGTGATTTGACTTTTATAGAATATAAGCGTCAAAATTCGAACGTATGATTTTATAAACATAAAATATAAGGTTTTGAAATGAACTTTCCTCTCATTTTTTTTAATAAGGGCAAAAAAGTGTCGCAATATGCTTATATTTAAAAGCATTTAAAAAATTTGGCTGGTATAAAAATGCGCAAGATTTCTACTGAAATAACACGCTGAAAATATTATAAATAATAAAAAATAAATGGATAATATATAAGACTTTATTTCATTAATGCATGAGAGAAAATGAAATAATTAAATAACTTTCAAAATAATATATTATAATTGAATATTAAATACTAATTTATTTGCAGATATGCACTTTTAAAAGCGTTTAAGCCTAAATTAAACTTTTTCGTGTTAGTTATTTGTGATTTAAGTCGGAACTGATTTATCTTAAATCAATTTGACGAATTACCTTAAATATTTTTCAGTTTGTTTTACTGCCATCTTATTTTCTGCTATTATTGTCACTGTCTATTGATATAACTTAATACACTCAAATTAAAAACTTTAAAATAAAATAATAAAACTCTTATTTATAAAAGTAAGATTAAGCCCCACAAAATTAAGTTAAGTTAGATGAAAGATTAGTTGAGTTGAACGCGAACTATGTGAGTCAAATTTACTTCAATAGTTTAATATGAAGCAAATTTAAAAGATGCTACATAAACATGATATGATCCATTTTAATTACAGAATTCAAAAACACTTGCTTTGAAAATTATCTAAAAAAAAATCTGTTTAAATAATCTTCCAATATTTTTTTCGTCCAAATCATTCTAATTTATAATTTTGATCACTTGTATCAAGAAATAGCCTACACAAGTCACTTCATAAAAAATGTATAAATGCTTCATTAAGTGAACGCGTGGTATTAAAGACATTTATTCAGGTGATGATAAAACTAGTAATCACTAAATAAAAATAAAACTAGTTGTAATATCTTAATAATGAGTGCATACTAGTTCAAAGAATTGATTTTAAGAAATGTGTTAGAATAGTAAAGTTTTATTTCATAGATTATTCTTGTAGAACAATTTAAATTTCTTATATAATATTGGAACTGAAATTCAGATAAATTCCCAGAACATTACAGTAATAAAATTTCAAGTTCAATTATAAAAATTAAATGTGACTCAAAATTAGGAAAATTACATAAAATGTACCGAAAATATAATAATTCTGTTTATTAGATTGAAATTATGCTACTGGTGATGGACATATGGTTACAAACTTCATTTCTACTTATTTATATTACATACTTAGAATTCTTCCTATAAATTACTGGAGATATGTTGGTTTTGTTGATTTTTATAATTTTTTAAAACAAGAAAGTGAAGTTTACTTAAGAGAATTCAACATAAAAATGTTTAATTTTGATATTGTTGTATATAACATTTTTATAAATCTCTAAATAATATTTTTCTTTAAAGAACTTTTTAGAAACATCATATTTAATTTTCTTTACTTTATTTATTTTTTTCTTACCATTATTAGTCATTATTCTCATATTGGACCTAGTAATTTATTTATTTGTTTTTAAAAATGAGAGTAATCATTATAGTCTGAATCATTAAATATATTTTAAATTTTGGCAAATTTATTTGAACTTTTTAAATGTTTTTACAATTTTGGGATGAATAAAATTATACAAATCATTGGGGTGCTTTACTATTAGAAAACCTGCCTAAAAGACCTCGATTTTGATATTCATGTTTATAACTAAATATATTCACTAGAATATTTAAAATGGACTTTAGACATTAAAATAAATTTGACACAAAATTTCTAGAATTAAAAGCATTATAAAAATTTTATTTTATACATTTATTTTTCATATTCATTAATAGTATATACAATTCTTAAAAAATAAAGTTGCCTATTTTATACAAATATACATATTTTATGGCCAATATTACTTAATTATTCAATAAGAATTTTCTGATTAATCTATGCTTACAAAGATATATCATTAGTTTTTATGTAAGTCAAAATTCTTTAAAATGTAATTTAATGAAAAATAAATGCTTAAAACTATTTTGAACATTTATCAAATAATAGAAATGCATTTTATGTATATTTTTATTTATGTTTTATTTTTAAATTTAATAAGATTTGTCACTCTAATTTAACATAAGTTTAATGTTTAATTCATAAATGTAAAACAAATTTGCTTAATTATAATGTATTAGTTTTTTAATAGAACTTAATAATATTTAATATAAATTTAAAATAATATTGTCCTTGTATGATGAATCAGAAGAGTCGAGGGGGAGGATGAAATTTATCGGGGAGAGAAGCGATGGCAACGCAAATATGAACTATTCTGATATTTCCAAAGTAATACGATGTTTATTCTTATTTTGTAAATAATATATTATATTCTTGTAACATTAGTATAGTTATGAAATATCATTTGGAATTTAATAATGCTACTTCGTTATAAATCCTGACAAATAGAGCGAACACACATTAATAAAAAAATAAATAAAATGTACACTTTTATCACCTTAAAAAAGTCTTTTTATATAAATCATATATATTTATTAAGTATATACTTAATAAATTCCTACATTTCTAAAACTACAATTTTGTTTTATTGCATCAAGTTAAAAATTTAGTTTATATTTGTATTGTAAGTATGAAATAAAGTGTCTTTTAATTTTTAGCAAGTATTTTATGACTTACTGCAGTATGAAGCTTTTTAAATATATTTTTTTTATTTTTCCTATAGAATTTAACAAAATCATACTTTTTCAGGAGTAATTTATAAAATTTAACAAAATTATATATTTTTATTGGCTTTTATATTTTAGGCAGGAGTGAAAAAAAGCCATTTTTAACACAGATGTACTAATAAAATTTTAGGATATCTAGAATATTTGTGTCAAAAATGTTTTAGACTATGTTTCAATCAAAAATATAATCTTCAATTCATAATGTCATGTCATAATTCTATGAAGTTAAAAATGGGATAAATAAAGTGTATGGTGAAAATTTAGCATGCATGATAAGCAAGAAAGACTATTGAAAATCTACCAAAGCAATTACAGAAAAATCTTTCTAGTTTTCGCATAACTAGCTTAAATTTCATTAAGAGTGACATCTTACAGAACTTAATATGTGACCTTGAGCGTTTTTAGAGGCTGCTGGTCTCTGCGATGTACCAGCCGTGCGTTCACCTCATCCAAAACCTTTTGAAAGTCTGAAGAATCTTCTTGAATCAACCGCAGAGATGTGATGTTTGTATTTCCATACTTGAAATCTTCCAGATCAATCGTGTGCAAGTCCTAAAATAGTTAAAACACCAGTTTTTAGTATGGTACAATTTTATATGCATTTAAAACTTTTGCTGTAGTAATAAATACCATCACAAATTATTTAAGTTTCAGGGGTAATTTACTCTTGTAAGTATAAAGTATCGTAGGTTCGATACCAGATCCAACGGGACACCATCGTATTTAGAAAGTTTAATCAAGTTTAGTGTTTCATGAAGTCTAATAACTCTCTCTTAAGAGGGGTATGAATATTAGGCAATTAGTTGCCTGTTCAGCAAACTTGATACTGATTATTGTATAAAATTAAAGAGCAGTTGGCTGCATTTAAGGCTGCCATTGTCTGAAATAGGTTGCCAAAAGCAAAACATGATAAAAATCATTAATTTAAGTTATTTTTTGTTTTCGTTTTCAATTTAAAATGTACTTTCTTATACTTAAGAGTTAAATCTTTCAAAATCTAATTATTAAATTTATTTTACAGTTAAAATTAGATGCTGTTATTTCGTATAATTTTAACTTGTACTGTAAGTCATTTCTTTTATGAAAGTATCAAAGAATAATTTTCACCTTATGTAGTATCAGTATTCATGAAAATCAAAACTAAAATTGCGTTGCTATTTCTTTGCTGTGACTTATTTTTCAAAGATCACAAACAAACCATTTTAATGAGAATAATTCCTTTTTCTAACTAAAATATATTAAAGATTTAATAGTTGCATGATGCAAGTACTTTCAGGGAATTATCATCTTTCCTTTTTTGTTTTTTGGATGTAACCTTATAGGTTTTGTAAATGATTCCTATAATTCATGACATAATTTATAAATGAAATATTACTCACAATAAAAATATTTTGAATTGTTAGGGCCTAAAATTCTCGGAATTAACCCAATACATATTTTTACATACAAAGAGAGGCGCATACAAAAGAAGAGTTAAATTAAAAGCTATCAATTTAAACGAAAACAGATAATTTCAAAAAATATTATGTAGATAACAAAATATTTAATTTTAATTCAAGAATAAAAGTAATATTTTTATTCCTTAAACAATATTATGCATTGATTTTCGAAAAATATATATTAAAAGAGCACATACCAATGATGCTATGATGTACTTTTGATTTTCAGTCATCATTCCAACTTGCTGTGCCTACAAACACATTTGAAAAAAAAAACTTTTTTGAATGAATTAATTCTTTCAGATAACTATGCAAGGAAATATAGCATTAATTTAAATATTAATGAGAAAAAATTAAAAGACTAGAAAAGAAAAATATATGAACTTACTGATTTAAGAGCCAAATATAAATTTTTCTTATTAACATCTAATACAAATCTTTGTTCAACGATTTCATTTACTGCCACAGCTTTGCCTTTTACTTTCCTGATTTGTTTTATATCCCAAAATACTTTCCGATAATTTCCACCTTCAAACTTATGCAAATGTATTTTCCAATTGCGTTTTTCCCCTTCTTCCAGAAGGCCTTTCATTCGTACAACAGCTAAAAATAAAGAAAATTATAATAATTTTATGAAAATAATATAGAATGGAAATAAATTCCAAAAAACTACATGGCAAGCAAATCATGACTTAGTTAACACTTTTTAATTTAATTTAAGCTTATTAAGATTATGAGAGTGGCATTGAGAAAAATATGTAAATTATTTTCTTCTGACTTACTTATTTTTTAAAAAAATAGTGCAATTCTTTTAGATTTCAACTTTGATTTTTCTAAATTGCAATAAATTTGAAATATGTTACATTTTCAAATACTTTAAAACATGTTGTACAAAATAATTTAATGATTTGAAAGATTTAACGAGAGATTAATAAAAGCAATTCATTAAACATTGGTACAATGCTAAAAATCCATACATCTTGTAAATAAAATACTGATTTAAGTACGAATTAATATCAGAATGCTTGGAGTATACGTATAATATGATTAGAAAAATTAGGATAGAAATTACGTTTTTATATTCGTAAGCTTAAAACAAACGTTTTGGAAGTTTAGTACATTGTTTAAATTAGTTGTGTTTTTGTTCATAAAGTAGCTTAAGTAAGTTAAATGAATAAAATTGGAGGAGAATTATAAATATATATTACCTTTTGTTCTCTCATATATACACATGTGTAGGCATGCATGTATGTGTAGATTAATAACATATGTGTATTATAATATATAATATACATAAATCAAAAACGCATTTAACATCTAAAATGCTGCAAAATGTTTTTACCATCGTCCTCTTCGAAAAGAACGTAAAACTCTTCCCACTGAAAAACAGTGACAAGTCGGGTGATAGCGTTACTGAGTACAGTTGGATGTGGGTACAAGTTAATTGACAGTTGGTCTCGTAGTATCCGGTACTCCCATCGAGCTTCTACATGGGGTACTTCTAAATCATCACAGATCGATTGCACGTGCATGCTTCCTTGCTCAGACTGTGGCCCAAAAATGGCAATAATACCTTTCTGCAGCAGCCCGCAACCTAGAATTTAGAATAATCACAAAATTCAAAAAGTAATGTTACAAAAAATTTTAAAATATTTTTCTTTTGATAACAAGTACATTGTTTTATTGCATTTATTCACGGTATTTTTTTTCTTTCTAACACACTTTCTTAAAGAAAGGCGTCTTTAAATTTATTGAACTTCTTTCTTATATATCTTGAATATCTATGCTTTTATTATTCACTTACCTGCTCAACCACGCTAAATAATTTAGGTCCCACAATATACAGAAAACAATATTAAGGTTTTTGACTAAAGAAACTCTGTACCCATGCAATAAAATTGAAAATATTGAAAATAATTTTTAAATTGAACGATAATCTTAAAATCACACACACACACAATCACATAAATTCTTTTATACTATACATATGTATGTGTGTTAGAAATATTAACTTTCGGATTTAAACCTCACTCTTTAAAATGTTTTGAACATAATACAACTTAATGCAATTTTTAGAGATATAAATTTCTTAAACTTAAGATATTAAAATTTAAATGTACTTATATAAATATACATTTGTTCATTTATAATACTATTGTTTAAATTGAATATCTACAATGCACTCTAAGCAAGATTTTAAAAAATTTCATATGTATTTTTCATGTATTCTATACAAAAAATATACACTAACAAATTTTCAAATATTTTAAATAATATATTTTGTTTATATCTTTGAACTTTTTTTATTTTGTTAAAATGATAAATATTCTCAAAAAAGATGCTTATTTATACCTTTTATAGCAATATTTATGCTGTGTACAGTAGATCCTTCAATATGAACAAAAGATAGCTTGATTTCACTCATTTTTTAAACTACTTAAAAATGCCATTACTGTATGTAGTTAATATTCAAGAAATTGAGACTTCTCTGTTTATGTTCAAACTGTTGTCTCGCTTAAGCCTATAGAAGTCTGTTTTATGAAAATACTAATTTAGTTTGGTAATTTTTGTTCCAACCAAGTTTACGTCATCCATGTATGCTAAAACTTGTAACCAGCATTTGTCTTTAAGCTGTTACTGTTTGAGAGTTTGGAGAGATAAGTACTAATTTATTTGTCGATGTCAGTGCATATTATTAGTGTGGATTAAAAGTACAGAGCAAGTTGCTTGCTTAGAAACTTCGAGTCAACTGAAAATTTAATTAAATGAAACAAATTTATATTATAAAAATGACTTCAGTAAGTTAATGATTTTTGATTTTTTCGTTTGTTGATTTATAATTTCTAACTTTTCATACATTAATTACTATGATAATATTAAAAACACAAACATCATACAAGAGAAAGAAAGTAACAAAATATTTTTTTTAATTTAAACAAAAATAATTAGCTTCAAAACACGGAAGTTTTCAAAAAGTTTTAATATGCTTAAATTATATATTCTTTACATAATAATAATAAACTTTGAGTATTTTTACGGAAATTTCCGAACAAAAATTGATAAGAAGGTATATTTATTCGTTTTTAAAAATATTAAAGAAATTTTGGTAAAAAATGAGACTATAATATGCTATTAAACATAAAGTATTTTCTAAAATAAAATTTTTGATTTAAATTAACCTAAAAATGTTTTGTTTAGTAGATGCAACGTGTGTATGGTAAAGATAATAAGTGTAATTTTTATAAAAATAACAATTTTTTAATCTCAAAACCAAAGTGAACTGCTACAAAGTTTTATCAGGAAAAAAGTTTACTATCAAATTATTAAAATGCTTTGAGAAAATGAACTAGTTCGCTTCAGAAAATAATTGACAGAAATTTAATCAGTTAATAAAAAGCAGTATTTCACATTGATTAAAAAAAAAATCTCTCCACGAAACGAAAGTTTTGGACCTAAAATCGAATTATTAAAGATTTTTATTTCGAAATTATTATTTTTTCAAGCAAATAATAATTTAAAAATTGAATGAAATTAGGTTTCCAGTTTCAAATGAATCATAGGTATTTAAGAAACACAAAAAAGTAATATAACCGTTAATGAGTTTATTTCTTTTTAAAAATATATCTAGAGATTCTCTTCTGCTATCAATAATTATTGAGACTTTTTAATTAACTGTACTTCCAAAATAAATTATAAGCTCTTACACAACCAGTAAGTTCTCTATTTTAAGAGAATGGGGAATCTCAAAGAATATTACGAGAATCAAATTAATCGATGAAATTAATATTTTATTAAGCAAGTGAAATATCAAATAACAGAACTGGAGATGTATTAAAGTAAAGAGATGCTATCAGGTCTGCATATTAGTTATTATAATAAAATGGATTTGTATTATTTACAATAAAAAACTAGTACAAAAGTTCAATTCTCAAACTCAGTAGTAAGTCTGTGAATGAAAATGTACTGCGCAAAATCTAACAGAACAACACATTTTCATTTTGGGGTAACCAATAAGAATTTCGATATTTTTTAAGGAACTAAAAAATATTAATAACAAACTATGTAATACGAAAAAATTTGTTTCAAATTCTAAATTTTAATGTTCCTAGTTAGAGTTAAATTATCTTTCTTAGAGGAAATTAATTTAATATCTAATTGGTGGAAGTAATTTCATAATTTAAATTTTTCGTTTTCGTTCGTAAAATTAGTTTATTTGATATCGTAATTAATAATTTCCTATCAACGAATTCATAAGAAAATTTTAGTCTCATAATTTTCTTATTTTCG
>JAPDSC010158006.1:0-12400 GCA_026290005.1 Latrodectus geometricus | reverse complement strand
GCATTTTTATTGTGCTATGAATAACCTCTGGTAAAATCATTTTTTTTATTTCAGCTTTGTCAAACATAATTTGTGTTCAATGAAATATTTAAATACGGGACATCAATTTAAATCATTGGTAATCAATTACTTTTTCCCCTTTAATGGGTTTGTTAGTTTGTTTGTCTCTCAAGAATATTATTTTTGCTCACTAGGCTAATTAGACCGAGTTTTACACTATAAAATGAAACCCGAACCACCACAAACATCCGAGCCCAAAGTGGGACTCAAACCCATGAGTTGTTGTGTTAAAGGCAGGAGTGGAAACCATTCAGCTTACAACTCAGTGTAGTAGTTGGCATTGAAATTTTGCCTTTTACTGAAATTGTCATATTATAATGATTCATTTTCAACAATAGTATACAATAGATGTACAGAATATTGCCTTATAATAAGGTACATGTATTTTAGATATAATAATAAGTTTTGCATTCATAAAACATTATAAAAACCAGTATCGTGGTTCTGCAACATATAGGATAGTATTTAAAAATTCTTACAAATTTTTAACTACCATCTAAGATACAAAAATACGTGATGAAAACTTTCACCACAGATGATGACAATTTTTACTTCTAAGTTCAACTCTATACTTATTCATTAACGAATTTGCATTCTATAATAATCCTTTCCCGCAAACTAGAGCTGAATGGTCCTCTCTGGTCTATGTGCAACAATTCGAAAGGTTTGACTCCTGTCTTGGGCTTGGATGCTTGCAATATTTTGGAATCGAATTTAAATTATAAGTCTCAGTCAAATCAAATTTCTTTAGTGAAAAGTGATAGTAGATAATAAATCAAACATTTTGAATTGAAAATCTACATTTTGCTATTTTTGTAAGTAAAATAATTATTATTTTCGATAAAGAAATTTATTACTACAGGAAATTATTAAGTATAAGAACATTTTTCTTTCAGATTGTTTTTAGAAACAAAATATTCTATTGAATGATTCATGGTCACAAATTAAAAAAAAAGATAAGTGTTTTTCAAAGAAATGTAGGTGAGTTTCCATAATCCGGAGTTTTCATTGCCTATGCTAATTTTTTTCTGGTATTTGGCATACTGATAAGTAACCTTAATCAATGTTTAAAAGCCTTTAATTATATGAGTGAGGTTTTTGATCCATGTAAGATTTCAGCAACAATTGAATAGTAAACGTACCATTTGAAAGATAGGGGCTGCTATTTCTTGCAGTGCTCAACCGTCGTTAGTTGATTATAAACTTTATGTAGCATATAAATTATTTAGTATAAGAAATATAATTAGAATAGGAAGTTAATAATTTGTTTACAGTTAATTTCAAATAAGGTTTATTTTTAATTTTGCTAATTTTATTTCTGAGTAAGAGAACAACCTTAATGTTTAATAATGCTTCTCTAAAATCTTGCAGGGAAAATTATGAAACATTCAAAAGAATTTTACTACTTATTGAATGTGTATTATCTTATAACTTAAATCCATGTGTGACATTACAATCCTCTCTAGCAAAGAATTCAGAAAAATAAATATTTAATTAACATGCATGCAATCAATTACATTGTTTACTTTTCGGTTTGTTCTAATAAATGTAATGATTTCTACATTTGTTTATTTATCGGAACTATAAGTGATACCACATGTCAAATTGCTTAATAATTAAAGGCTCTTGTAATGTTGTATTTTTAACTAATCAATTCTATTGATTTTTCCCTGACACTAAACCGTAATTGTGTTTTCAAGAGAGAAAAGTAGGAAGTCTCCCAAGCACCCACCTCGAGAAATGAACAGGAGGAATACAGAAGCACACTAGATAGCGAAACAACAGGAGTAGAGAAGATTCACGTATCCCATTGTTCAATGCTGCCTTGAATCGAACACAAGACCTTCCACTTCTACAAAATATATTTCGTTTAAAAATCGAAATCATTTGAACAATACGTAGAAATAATTAATGTTAATGTATTTATCTCTTCGGAAGATTTACTCAAGGGTCTATACTCTATTTTTTTATGTATTTGTTTATGAAGAGGAACATGATATTTTGTTAATAACTTAAAAATGTGAAATATATAATAAGGATTCTGGTGAAAGACATTTAATTTTTAATGAAGCGAATTTATGTGGTATTTATGGAAACCTTTATATCACCTTATATTTTATGATTTATTATATCATTAGTATAAGTATAAAAGAAAAACTTGGAAACCCTTTTCAAGGTTTGAAAGTGCACGTTCCATGTCAAAAACCATGCCATGCGAAAAAGAAGAAAAATGATGCGCCGGACCACAGGAGTGACTTGATATTTCACTTTACGCACCCCGCAGTGACAAAAGCAGATCTTGAGGAAAGATTCGTGACAGAAAAGAATTTTTCTTTTTTGAGCAGTCTGACCCTTTCTGTGAAAATTTGTACATCTGTCATCATATATAAGTAATAAACTCTCGCCGCTCGAATATTAAGTTTTTAGATTTATCTAGAGAAAGAACATTGGGTTTTTGTGCCTTTTTTCCTCTCCAAGTTAATTTACATAAAAATCTTTATGACGGCAAAAAAATTATTACTAAATCAAGAAATAATCAAAAATTTCTTTAATTTGCTAATAATTTTCTAGAGTTTATATTTTGTAATTAATTGACTTGAAATTTGAAACAGTTATCATTTAATTTTTATAAATGTTTTATAATCTTAAGATTTTCTCGACTATTATAAAAATATACTTTTTATATTAAGTAATAAATTAATCATTCAATCCAACATTAAAATATATGAAAGAAGAAAATACATATATTTTCACGTTAATATCAAAGATAGATTATTGAATAAAAGTTTAGTTAGTATGAAATTTAATTAGAGAACAAATATTCCGTATTTAACAACATTTTTTTATATTATTTGACAAGTATAAAAGAAAGTTTTATATAAATAATTTACATTATATATTTATATAAGATACAGTTTAATATATAAAATTATAGGTTTTAAGTAGTGTACTTAAACCAAGTTCACATATTTCTCAAATTATATATAGACAATTTCATTAGATAATATATATAGTTTCTCTCTCACTAAAGTAAATAAATTTACCTTATTTTAGAATATCGAAAATTACACTAAAAGTAATATCAGTGAGTTAGGGTTGGGAAACATTCTGATCTATTTCCTTATGCTTTGCAAAGAGAGGAAACATTTTATATTTAGCTTACATTTCCTATTTAACGATTTCATGCGAAAATATCTTCCAAATAACGTTTTAAATGTAAATTATATTTTAAAAATGAGTTTTATTAAAATTAATATGGTTTTCGTCTTAAGCATTCGCGATTGAAAATATAAGGATTTATAAAAGCATGATATTATACTAAAAAAATAAATTCAGTTTTTAATTTATGTGAGAATTAAAAATATATATTAATTTCAAGAAAATAATTGGAAAAATTTACATTTTTCATAATTTTATGTAATTATTTTATGTAAAGACTAGTATTGAGTTTATTTGTAAGTGATAAAGAAGATTTGGCCAAGAAATCTGCTCTTTCATTGCCATATACACCACTGTGTCCCTTTAACATGAGAAAAACGGAAGGAGATATTTTTAATATTGCACATATGAATAAAAACCTGGACTTCTACAATGAGTTTTTCACAACTTGTTATATCTTGCAGAGCCAGAAGGGATGACAACGAGTCACTACAAATCAAAAAATTTTTAAAAGGCTAGTCTATGGCCCATTATAGGTTTCCAAAGAAACCAATTTTATGAAAAACTATGGGATTTATAATCTCAGTTTAGAATACTCAAGTTTCTTAGATTTTCTCCGAAAAAAAATTATAAATACTTGAGATACCTGTCACACTTTCCCTTTCTTTTTTTCAAATTTCTTTGAATCTTCTATTTCTGAAGGAATTGAAATGAGAGAATGACCTGCATAGATAGATATATTAACTAATACATTTTCGAAACAAAAAGCCTTGAAAGTTTAAATTTTCGTTTTCATACATAAAATACTTCAAAAATTCATTTCCTCTCCTTCAAATTAATAAAAAGTTTATTTAAATTAATTTAAAATAAATTATTATTATATTAATTATTATAATGTTAATTATAATGGATTATGTGTTGATTATTTGGAGTCAAATGCTGATTATTTGGAGTCAAAGTTTAGGAATATTGATTGTTTTTTAATTGTACTATGTGACTACTGAGAATAATTACTTTCCCCAAACTGATAACTAATACGTTATAACTTAGTATTTTCTGTCAATGGTTACCAGAATATCTCGGAAAATTTTTATTCAGAGTTATTTAGAAACAAGAAAAAGTATTTAATAACTTACGCTCTACAACTGATGTGGTGTAAAAATTGTCATCTTAGAAAACAAATGTTTCATTTGACTATTGCCCAAACTTTTTATTTCAGCGAATGAATATTATGAAGAATAACAAGTTTTCTTATCAAAATCATGTATTGAATAGCTCTAGATACAAACATATAAATGCAAAATTTAAAACTTTTAATTAAAAAATTTTTAAACTAATGTAAAATTTATAAATTATCGACGTTTAACGTCAACCTTTATGTAAAATTTATACATTTTTTTTGACAAATTTGTAAAATTAAAAAAATAAATTTGTAAAATTTATTTTTACAAGCAAATTTTACATTTTACATTAATTTAACATTTTACAATAAAATTTATATAAAATTTTACTTAAAATTTATATATAAATTTTACAATAAAATTTCTAAAGTTTACATAAAGATTGAATTTATAAATTTTTACATAAAAATATATAAATTTTACATAAAGATAGACGTTAAACGTCTCTCTCTCAATAATTTTATATAAAGTGAGAATAGTTTCAAATATATACTACTAACATATTACTTTCATTGAATTTGATTTAATCACTTTATGCTATAATAGCAATTGAATTTAATCTTGATATCCAAATACTTTTTAAAGGGAAAAAATATATCTTGTCTCAATTTCTTTTTTTCTTGTGATGCATCCGATATTTATGACTGTTGTCGGTGTGAAAGCCGGTTTCTTTTGACCTTTTCGAATCTAAGTCGGAAGTTTCCCACAGGAAAACATGAAGCAACTCGAAGAAATTCGTACGGAAATAAAAGGAGATTTCTAGACCACATTTCCCATTAGTATTTCCAATCTAAGAAAGTTAATTAAGTGACATACCAATTTAAGCATTTCAATTATGTTTAACCACATCACTTGCAAGCTTTGCATAAATGGGAAATAAAAATTATCTATGCTACATTTTCCCCCATTTTTATAACATATTTATTTTTACTTTAATGTTGCATGTGATTTCTTTTATTTTATTTATTCCTTATTGTTCTGCTTCATGTTCAATCCATTCGATACCAAACATGTTGCTCTAAATTTAAAGTGGGTACAAAATATTTTTGCTAAAGAGTATATAACTGGCTTTATAAATAGCTATGAATATAAATAGTTATTATTACAACTTTATGTAAGCGTGTATCCACCTATGTTTTCCATATTAACTGAATTTTTTGCATGCGTTGAGTTACACAATTCTGAAGGAAATAAAAATAAAAGAAAATTTTGCAACAATAAAGCAGGATTAAATAAATGTTTCTTGCTTTATTGTTGTAAAATTTTCTTTCTTTATTTTAATGTATTTCCAAAAAAAGAAAAATATTCAACTGAACACAAATTTCTTCGAAATTAAGATTATACAACTGCTATTCTAATAAATGATATTAAAATTTGTATTTCCCATCTTCAATTAAAGGAATAATTTGAGTTATTTACTTATATTTTGAGAAATATCGATTTCTAAAATCGAAAAGTTTTATCCATGAAGTAGCATTCTAGCGAATAACTTTTTGATACAAAACATGAAACTTATAATCAACTAACGACGGTTAAGTATTGCCACTGCAAGAAATAGCAGCCTTTATCTTTGAAATGGTACGTTGACTATTCAATTGTTGCTGAAATGTTACATGCATCAAAAACCTCAAAAATATAATAAAAGGCTTTCAAACATTGATCCAGGTTACTTGGATGATTTAGTATGCCAAATACCAGAAAAAGAATTTGCACAGTCAATTAAAACTCCGGATTATGGGAATTCACCTCCAAAATTTCTTTGAAAAACACTTATCTTTTTTTAATTTGCGACCATAAATCATACAATAAAATATTTTGTTTCTAAAAACAATCTGAAATAAAGGGCATTTGATATTATTCAGAAATTGATGAAGAAAATATAGTAAATGAAATAAATGAAGTGAAAAAAAAACACTTTGCATTCATTTGATTTCATGCATCTCATAATTACTTTAAATTTTCGATTCTTATAAGCTAGTTTCAAATATTATACTACTCTTAACCTTTAAGGTAGCGTGTCCAAAACTCGACTTTAAACACGTAGGGATGTTTCTGGGGATATTTTCAAATTATATTTCATTATTTCCCTCACAGACAGAAGGAACAATATTGTACAATTTTTCCTTATTTTTGTAAGCCTTTAATTATATAAAAGTCCTTACAACAATAGTTTCAAATTTATAAGATCACTCTATTTTAAATGTGATTACTCTAATCCTCTTTCCACAGTCATTATGGTTCAAATAAACTTTTTCTGTTCTGATAGTATTAAATCACAGAAGATTATTACTAAAAAGCCTATAGTAGATTTTTCTGTACACCATTCTCTAGGGGATTGGGGGCAATGATTAAGTATATAGCAATAATTAGGTTCACACAGCATGCGCTCTTACTTTGTAATCACTATTAGGCATGCGCAAAAAGTTTTTTTTAACAATATTTCATTTTGAAGTAACGATACTATTTACGCACATAAATCACTTTCAATGATTTTTTGCTTTAACTTAAGAAATTTTACTATCATAATTAAGCATCTAAACTCTTCTTCATTGATTGGTACCATTAATTTCATTTATGAAAAAAAAAATTACCTTTTATTTTGCTATGCAAACTGAAATAATTTCGAAATATATTGACTGAAGCTATTTGAATTATTTAACCATAAGGGAATCTGTATATTTTTAAAATTTATAAAGATATCCAGCAAAAGAGAGTATCCCAAATGAGTCATTTAGTTCTCCGTAGACGAATTAGTGTTGTCACATAGAATCAATTATGATTTGTTTAACTATCGTATTAATAAATTCTCGTAGTAATTTAAAATTAAATGATTTTTTAGCTAATTTTTAAGAACGAATTTTACTCTTCCTCTTTAGTTGATTACTTTTCTTTTGATGAAAATAAAACAAGTATATTTATGGCATTAGTTAAGAAAAAATATATGATAATAATATTTATGTTAATCTTAAGGCCAATATTTTCATGACTGAAAGTTTAAACTATGGCTGGATATTGATTGCCTAGTTGAATTTTGAATTTTCATATTTTATTTCGCCGTGTCAAGTTTTTAAATTAGTTATTTTTATTTGTGTACTTTTGAAACAAAGGAATCACATATTTTGTTCTTGTAAATAATGTAAAAATTTGTTTTTTCTTTCTTTAGTGTACAAATAAAAATAATTGCAAAAACAATATTGTTTTTATACAGGGCGTAAAAATTATTTGATAAATTACAAATTAAAACTTGCTTAGCTATTTAAAACAAATTGATTTTAATATAATATAGTATCATTAGTTACACGCGTAATATGTGTATGCCTGTATATCTGCACTTCAAAATAATAGTAGAGCTTAAGGCTGAAATAATTACTGTACTCCATAAAATATAATATTTTTTATATTGCATAATATATATAAAAACCTACACTGCATTCTCATACATATATAAACTTCCAACCTAAAAGTAATTGAATACTAGAAGCAATGTAAATATAATAAACTATATTTTTATACGATTTCATAATATATATGATATAATTTTTTAGCGATATGCGATTCATTTATAATTGAAATTAATTTAACGTAGCTCCAAAAAAGGAAGGAAAATTAAATGTCTTAGTTTCGGAAAAACTGAACAACATAATTTTAACACAGACTGACATATAAATGAATTATTTTATTTGGGAAAATGTACTTCATGTAGAATTTTTAGAAAATACTTTTAGAACTGTTTTAAATAACATATTTCAATAAAAAGAAAATTTTATAGTAATTATTCCAGTAAGCATTTAATGTAATTTTTTTATTGTTTTCAATTAGCATGAGAAACACATAAATTTGTTATTAGATTCGCTTCTATTAACAAATAGATTTCGAAAATAGAAACAAATTGCCAGTTTAAAAAAGATACAATCACAATGTTCAGAGACTCGTAAATGCCCGTGCCTTGAGAGAGAGTATTAGGAGAAGATTAATGGAAGGGTCAAGAAAAGGAATGAAACAATCCCAAGCCTTTTCTATCTGTATTGGGCCATCATTTTCAGGAAAGTTGAAACTCATTACAGGCAAAATTGAGAGCCTAACTTCTGAGCAATATATTCTGGAGGTGCCACACCACCTTCCATCAGTTATGAGTGGAAGGAGCCTGCTGAAAACAATCACTGTTTCTGGACTAATATTTCGTCTTGTTTGGAACCGCCCCGCTGCGAGCACCGGTGATTGGTGTGTCAATCAGGCTCTTTGGGTGTTCACTCCGTGTTGTTGTCCTGGGCGACCACACTGGATTGCAGATTCATGAAAATGCACCTGCCCTCTCTTGTGGTTGATGTCTTTTTAATATTCTGTTAAAACAGTAAAAGCATTTTTTATAACAGGTCATTTTTATTATAAAATAAGACTGACTCGTTTTTGAATAACAAATACAATTTAAGAAAGTTCAAACTTAAAATGCAAAATTATTTAACTCCATAAAAAATATTTTTCTTTAATTATATTTGACTCTAATTCAATCTCATATTTTCTTTTCTCTTCCAGAGATTTTAGAATAATTAGCAACTATATTTTCTAAAAAATATTTTTTTTTAATAGAATTTTTGAGTTATAGCATAACTATCGTTAGTTTTTTTTCGTATCTTATTCATTCTGTCATGCTAATAATACATGAATTTTAATTACAATCATTGTCAGTTTAGTTTTCTTAAATAGAATATATTGTTATGATTTAAATCTATACGAATATATTCTATTAAATTTAATTAAAGTTAAAATCTATACGAAAACACTGTTACTTGTCTAAAAATAACGATTATTGTAAGCAGTTGAAAAACACTGAATTGGAAAGTAAGTAATAACTTTTTTTTAAAGTATTTTTATACTTATCTTAAGAATTATTTTCTTAAAAATTATCTTAAGATTTCACATATCTTAAAACCAGAAATTTCACTCACCTTAAAAATTTTCTATTAAAAATGTGCAATTAATGTAAAATTTTCATTTCTTGAAATTACAAAATATATTCCACAAATTAAATGCTTTGAATAATTTTGGTTAATCTACTTTTACTTTTAGAGTTATTAAATACCAATCGAAATTTATGAAATAGATAAAAATTAAATCTGACAGGAATTAAAGTTCGTCAATAAATCTTTGGTTCCAAAAAATTCATAAATAAATGCATTTTATTGTTATTATATATTTTAAATTTCATCAATGAATTTTTTGTTTCAAAAATTTTTATAGATAAATATAGTATTTTGTTATTTTTATTAAATTTACAAGTCATATCAATCTATCAGAATTAAAAACTTTTGAAAATGAACTGTCAATCAAAAGGTTTATGTATTTCAAAAATTAAAATATTTTAAGTTATTTATGTATTCAGTTTACGTTCCCGAGACATTGATAATTAAAAGTTAAACCAGTTAAAAGTTTCATAAGAAAAAAACATTACTCAAATTTATTACAAATGGAATTATGTAAAGACTATTGTTTTTGTTAGCTGTTAGCTCACATGACACAGTTTCTGTTTAAAACGTGATTTATGATAACACTATCCAACTTACATTTCATGAACATTTTTATAATAATGTCATTTTAAATATAAAAATTTACCTCGCGTTAATATAGGATGTTTCACAGATATGTCACAACCTTCTTATTAACTCTCGTAAATCTCCATGTTACATTTGCAAAATCATGGTTTAACGAATTAAAATTTATTATTGTTTATAATGTATACATTTATTTTTCTTGTATGAAAATGTTTTAAATAAAAAACATTATAGAATTGTCTTTTATAAAGTAAAATACTATTCATTTAAAAATTACCATTGAAAAATCCTCTTCTTTCAACTTTCTGTAAGAATTGCATTGTCATGTTTTGTAAATATATGCCAAAAGTGCAAAATGTTGAATGAAAATAATAATTTCAAACAGATCGTGAGAGAAATTAAATAAAAATAAATTTCTCCTTAATAATTTATTTACAAGATAAAATTTTGATTTTGTTATGCTATGAAATATTCGTCAAATGAAACAAAATGCCAGTAGAGATTGTTTCGAGTTTTTTGTATCCATAATCTCTTCAAGGTCACTTTCCTGAGTAATCTAAGAAAAAGTAAACTTGATGTGTTATTTAAAAATTAACTTAGTAGCTAAAGTAATACTTATCTATCGAAAATTCTATCCCAAAAGATAAAAAAAGATTAAGGATGATTTTATTTTATAAAATGCAATTTTACTAGCCTAAACTTGATGATCTTTTGGAATGATTGTCATTTGGGTGTTATATTCTGTGTCACAACGTTAAAAAATTTGTAAATAACATTTTTTTTCCAAATTTTTTTTTAATTCATAGTACATGTTTACTGAACTTAAATGTTTTAAAAATAACTTTAAGGCAGTTTATATACATTATATATTAAGCTTAGTTTAATGAGATGTGATTCAGATTCTAATTTTATGCTTTATTAGTTCTTGGTTATACTTTATTAGTTCGATGGCTTGTGTTTCAGATCACAAATTTAATTAGTGGGATTTTATCTTTAGACAGTTTTTATAAGTATTTCAATTTTCATTTTTTACTCAAATCATTTCATAACTGTTGAATTTAAAATTGTGCATTTTTAAATAAAATTCACTTTTTAGTATAAGCCGAATAACGCAATCATTTAAATTAATTATTAAGATAATCAAAATAAACGGCTTTGTATTGTTTCCGTACGTTGCCAAATGAAACATAAAATTAATATAAATCAAGTAACTTTTTCTATTAGCTTTGATGGAAAATATGAATTATCAAAAACTCATGTCATAAATATATTTTACAATATGAATATATTTTTAGTATGTTTAAAATCTCAATTTCTTTTCAATTAAATAATTAATATCACAGTATTTGTATTTAATCTCTAAATAGAAATTTCTTATTGAAATTTTAAAATCTAATTAACTATTTCCCTAATTAACTATTATATAAATAACATTATTTTATCATATAATTTCGAACTACTTAGAAGTTTAAAAACTACAAATAATAAAATATATTTTAGTGGGTTGTTTTGGAAATTTAGATTTTAAATATTATTACCAGACAAAACTTGCTTAGCTGTATTACAATAACATTATGATATCCAAACCAATATCCTAACTAATTAATTAATTTGAATCTAATAATTTTACAACAATCATAATAATCTCATTCTACAAAATAAAAACTTCGAAAGAACAATCATTCCAAAGTTCATAAAAGAATGTACTAAGCATTTTTTATTAATTGATGAAAAATTTCAAACCGGAAGTTCTCTGGATTATCAAATTACCACTGTATTATTTTAAAGAACTCGTGAAAATTAAACAAATTTTTGCAAATACAGCAAAAGTTGTAACGAAGATAAATTTTGCGTAGCTTATTAATTATACATACATTTTTTATTTGGGATATTCATTTTCACGAATAATATAAATCTTATCGGGGTGAATAAAACATTTTTCTTTTTTCCTTTGTCTAAATGAATTTAATCAACGTAGAGCTCACTCTTGATTTGTTTTGGTAAATGTTTATATTAAATGGAAAAAGAAACTTAACTTAAATGAATATACAATAGTTATGAAAGAAAGTCAAAAAAAAAAATTATAAGATAAATGTCAAAATATTTGTACTTAGAACAATAAAAATTAAGTTTGATATATGCGCCTTACTAAGTGGTTTTGATATTCTTAATTTGAATTTGTAAAAATTTCCTTTGTGTTAAGGCAAATTATAGATGAAGTTGGTTGTTGTTTTTTAAGTAATTCATGTAAATATTTTCCTTGAATGTAAAGTATCACTAATTTTAAGCTCTACATAACATTCACAAATATGTAATCTAATTATTTATTAAAAATAGATAATGAATAGATTCAAGCCTCCAAAGATTTACTTTGTTTCAATCTTATTAGGCAAGCCATTTTTGTTTATTAAAACAGCTTTCTCAATTTGGTTACAGTTAATAGTTTCATTT